>RJWM01002911.1:0-11982 GCA_004363535.1 Dasyprocta punctata
AAGGAAGGCCCATCAGAATCATGACAGACTTCTCAACACAAATCATCAGGTCAAGAAGAGCTTGGAGTGAAATATTTCAAGCCCTGAAGGAAAATAACTTCCAACCCAGATTAATGTACCCTGCAAAATTATCTTTTAAAATCAACGGAGAAACAAGATACTTCCACGACAAAGAACAACTAAAAGAATTTATGACAACCGAGCCAACCCTACAGAGAATACTGAAGGACATTCTAGTGAGAGATAAAGAAGTCCACTGCTTCAGAAAAAGCGACAGAGAGATACCACCAAGCAGGGCAGACAAATGAATAATCCATTAACGGAATTTAAGTCCAGTATTGTTTTCAATGAGCTGTCTAGTTTAATCCTATTCTACCTCGACCAGCCTATCTTCATCATAAATGATGACAAACACAGCTATTGTAAAGATAACAAAATTTATAAGGGTAGCCTTCAGTGATATATGATCACCCTGCTTCAAAACCAGGTACTACTTTCACTGCTCTGTTCAGAGGGATTTTAACCTATTTTAGTATGATTGTGTTACAACAAATGATATAGGCAACTGCCTTGAAACTAACATAAGGCATCATAGAAATCAATGTTACATTACTATGTATTGCCCCCATTATCTTATCTGTTATTGGTTTTATTCAGTACTATCTCGTTTGACTATATTTGGCCAATTGGTAAGGACATTTAATTAGAAGACAACAAGAGGTACTACAAGGGGAACCGAGGAAGGAAGGTATAGTTTTATATAAGGGTATCCGTAAGATAGTTTAAAAGTCTATACTACTAAATGCATTAACTGGTGAGAGAGAACAGTTGATATTCATAAGACCAGATCAATCCTATATGTCTTTACCTGTCAATCTGAACAGCCCCCTTAAAGGTAACAATATACAATGTTGCAACCACTGTAAAATTCCAACCATCTACAGTACTAAACCTACAATTGTACAGTAAAAAAAAAAAAAAAAAAAAAAAAAAAAAAAAAAAAAAAAAAAAAAAAAAAAAAAAAAAAAAAAAAAAAAAAAAAAAAAAGCTTCCAGGCAGGAAAAAAAAAAGTCTTCCAAACAAAGGATTAAAAACTGTATAAGTTGTAATTGCACCCATTACTGGAACCTAAAAGACAATGAAGTAATATCTCCCAGCAGTTTCTAATGGTAAACCCAGTACTCCATCCATAGGAAAGGAGAAATAGTACATTTTAAGGCACTGATAGTAACCTTCGTACACAGAAAAAGGTAAGCTTTTCCAGAGGTGAATCAGACCTTGGAGAAAATGCACTATTGGTTGCCTTCTTCCTTTTCAGTTCTCTTGAAGGACAAAGCCTGATCCTTCACACTGTCTCTGTTACCTCCACCACCACCACCACCACCACCACCACACACACACACACACACACAATAAGCACACCCATACACTCCTGGGACTCTGTTCCCCAGCTCCAAAAGTAAATTAAGATTGATCTCTGAGACAATCTTGTTAATTCCATTCCTCTTGAAGCAGAGTTGGCGAAGGCGTAAGCATGCGACTTTTCTGATCAATGACAGGCAGGGTAAGTTTGCTGGAGGGCTGCTGTGACTTTCTGCTGGAATTAAACATAGATATGGGTATACCTGATGGTAGAGTACTTACCTAGACTTCCTAGGTTCATCCCCAGTACTACAAATTTAAAAGGACTTCAGTAGGATAGAGCACTGAGCTGGTAATTCATGTGCAAATGGAAATGATCCAAAGAGTTGCCAAACAGGGAGTGATGACAGCAGGACAGGTTAGGAGAACAGACAGGCAAAAGGGCTTCCACTCTAGCATGCAGAATTCTAGAGTGTCAGTTTTACCACTGAGCAGCCTCAAGGCGAAGGGAGCTGGAATTCACACTCCTGCACCAGCTGTGTATGGGCCAGGGCCTTGCAGGAGGAGAAGAGCCTGACAATATACCTCGCCGCTCTTGTCAGCAAAGCTGCTATACTTGTACAATGCAGCTCTCCTGGGAAAGCCATAGGTGCTGAGTGTTAAAATCAAAAGGTGCAGGCACACAAATAGTTAAATGGGGAGGGCTGGGCCTGTAGCTGGGTGATAGAGTATCTGCCTAGCATGCCAGGAAGTCCCGGTTTCAAGCTCAATGCCACACCAAAAAGAACACAAAAAAGGAAGGAGGGGAGAGGGGAAGATCCAAGGGAATCTGGTAGAGCACAAATACTATCTTCTACAAGATATAAATTCTTTTCCTTCTCTCTGATCAATAGTATCTGCAGCAACTTAGAAGCAATTCTAAAAGAAAGAAGGGATGCATAGGGCAGGGTAGAGAGATTAAAAGAATCTGTGTCAGTGATGATGGTGTAGAGCTAATGATCGACCAACCTTAGCAATACCCACACCCAGACATTTTGTAGGGCATAATACATTCTCCTTGTAATTTAAGCTATTTTAGACAATTTGGATTTTTTTATTTTTGTTATTTGTAGCCAAAAGCATGCTAAATAATCCAAAGAGAAGGGCAAATTATCTATGGTTGAACAGAGAATTGTGGGGAGGAAAAAAAAGCAGTCCTGATGTTACAGGGAACTGAGTTAGACATATTATAGGCAGTCAGACAAGGCTAGGTCCTTGAAGGAGCCAGTGCAGAAGCACAAATACCTTGCAACTGTAGGGGAGACAGATACCTCCTGCTGTGGGTCAGGCCTCTAGACAAAAGATCAAACAAATGCACCCACATCTTAAGACTGATATTCTAAGTAGGTATCTATCACCCTGAGAAAGCCAGGAGTCACCATCCCAGTCCCCTACAGGAAGGGCTAGGCCTGTAGCTTTAAGCATGCCTGCTTGCTAAGTGACTCACTTCCCCATTTAATCAATTTTACTTGAACAATTAAACTTACTGTTGTCCATAGTTCTGTCCCACCTATGCCCACCTTGCAAATTCTCATTTTTCCCCACCTTGGACCCTTCTCACCTCGTGGTTTTGCTCTATAAAAGTTCCTAGAAATGACAGGGTCTTTGGCAACCCACTTGGGACCCCTTCTGTCTCTCTCCCAGACAGAAGCTTTCTTTCTCTCGATAAGTATATTCTGCTCTTAACCTCCATTGTTTCTAAAATTCATTCTTCGATTTTAGAGAACAAAAACTCATACAGAACATCTAGTAGGTTGGGAGTTTCATTCCCTTATACCACTGATGCACAGTGAGAATTCCAAGGATGCTTCTAGTGCTGTGACCTAAATGTGCAGATGTGGAGGTGATACTAAGTAGATACCCCGTTGGCCTCTTTTACTTTTCTGAGGCACCATTGTTAAGTGGTGCTGCACTCCTCAGCTTCCTAAATGTCATGATCTCAGTTACGAAAGTACCATGTTTGTATTTGGTGGGGAGCAGAGAGGAAACTTTGATTTGGAAATTATAGGAAGTTGTTAAGGTCAAGCTGCTGCCTGTAATCCCAGCACTCAGGAGGCTGAGGCAGGAGGATCTCCATGAGTTTGAGGCCATCCTGGGCTACAAAGCGAGCTCAAGGCCAGCCTGAATAGTGAAACCATGCCTCAAAAAGACAAGAAGAGGGAAGAGGAGGAGAAAAGGAGGAGGAAGAAAAGGAGGAGGAAGAAAAACAAGTTGTTAAGGCCAGAAGAGCAAACATGAGCCATTTTTACAAAAGTTACTTGAACGTGTCTCCCATCCAAGTACTAGCCAGGCCTGACCCTTCCTAACTTCTGAGATCAGAAGCATTCAGGGTGGTATTGTTACAGGAAAACTAAGTTAGACAAAATATTGTAGGCAGTCAGATAGGGCTAGGCCCTCAAAGGAACCAGTGCAGAAGTTCAGATACCTTGTAACCTCCGAGGAGACAGGCACCTCCTGCTGTGGGCCAGATATCAAGACAAAAGGCAGAACAAGTGCACCCATATCCTAAGGATTGATATTCTAAATAGTTCTCTATCACCCTGAGAAAGTCAGGAATCAGCATCCCACCCTTTTACAGGAAGAGTCATTATTGTTAAACATCCCTCGCTTACTACGTGACCCGCTACACCATTTGTCCTTGATTTAATCAATTTTACCTGGGCAATTAATCTTATTGGTTAACCATGGTTATGTCCCACCTTATGCCCATCTGCCTTGCGAGTTCCCAGTTTTCCCCATCATGATTTTATTCTATAAAAGTCCCTAAAAATGACAGAGTCCCTGGCAACCCGCTCGGGCCCCCTTCTGTCCCTCAGACAGAAGTTTTCTTTCCCTCAATAAATATATTCTGCTCTTACCCTCCGTTGTTCCTAAAATTCATTCTTCAATTTTTAGAGAACACGAACTCGCGCCAGACGTATAGTAGGTTGAGAGTTTCATTCCCCCATATCATTTGGAGGTCTGGGATCATTTTTCCTATATCAGTATAACCAGCCATAAACACTTACTTGTACTATGTACTAGTTTTCTAACCAAACTTTGGGGTATATACCCCTTACCCACCTGCACTTAGTAGTTTTGAATTTTGGGCTTATAAATGTTACAGGAAACTGAGTCAGACAAAATATTATAGGCAGTCAGACAGGGCTAGGTCCTCAAAGGAGCCAGTGCAGAAGTTCAGATACCTTGTAACCTCTGAGGAGACAGGCACCTCCTGCTGCGGGCCAGATATCAAGACAAAAGACAGAACAAATACACCCATATCCTAAGGATTGATATTCTAAATAGTTCTCTATCACCCTGAGGAAGTCAGGAGCCAACATCCCACCCCCCCTTCAGGAAGAGTCATTGTCATTAAGCATCCCCACTTACTACGTGACTCGCATCCCTTGATTTAATCAATTTTACCTGAGCAATTAATCCTATTGGTTAACTGTAGTTATGTCCCATCTTATGCCCACCTTGCAGGTTCCCATTTTCCCCACCTTGGACTGGTCTAACCTCATGGTGTTACTCTATAAAAGTCCCTAAAAATGACAGAGTCTTTGGCAACCCGCTCGGGCCCACTTCTGTCCCTCAGACAGAAGCTTTCTTTCTCCCAATAAATATATTCTGCTCTTACCCTCCGTTGTTCCTAAAATTCATTCTTCAATTTTTGGAGAACACAAACTCGCGCCGGACGTATAGTAGGTTGAGAGATTCATTCCCCCATATCATTTGGAGGTCTGGGATCATTTTTCCTATATCATAAATAAACTTGCAAGAAAGAATTTCACAGATTAAAGAAAAAAATGGAAAACATTGCATAAAAGGCATTATACCGTCTAATAGTTTGTTGTTTCATCAGATATTTCATTGCATGGTGACCTCTACTGGCCAAATAAATGTATCACTAGGTCTGACAAGCTCCTTTAGTCTGATGGGTCAAGAAATTGCTTATTATAGAAAGACAACGCTAGCCAAATATTATTTGGCCAGAAAACTGAGTGTGTGCCTTATGGTTCTGTTGCTGTGGTTGTTGTTTTGAGACAGGATCTCACTTTGTAGCTCAGGTTGACTTCAGACTCACAATCCTCTGCCTTAGCCTCCCATGTGTTTGGGATTACAGGAGTATGCCAACATGACAGTCTTTTAAATTATAAATTAACGGAATTTTAAAAATACATAAAAATTATGAAATGTATGCTTCCTGATGATTGAATTGGCCTGTTATTGAAATCATGCCTCCCTTCCCTGAGGTAGAAAAACAAAACTCTGAGCTTTAAACTACTGAGGAAAGCAAGACCCTCCAAAGAAAGTTAAGTAAGATAAAGTTATTAAAGCGCTTCTGTACAAAAACGTTTGAAAACCAGAATAAAGAGTGAAATCAAGGGTAGTTGATATTACTGAACACTTATGACAGAAACTGCCCTAAGTGTTTTCTTGCTTTTAAACCATGTAGTCCTCATAACAACCCAGTTAGATAACTTCCATGATGACCACCATTTACAACGAAGGAAAGAAACCAAGGCACGCAAAGTCTACCTAGTTTGCCTGAGGTCAGACAGCTAAGAGTGGCAGAATGTAGACTAATGCAGTCAGACTCCCTTGTCTGATCTGCGATGTGCAGATGGGATTCCCATCAAGGGCTGGAAACAGTGCAAGGAGTAACCCTCTATGCCTGCACTTGCTGACGAAGCTGCACTTGAACTTGACCAAGCTCCTGCCTGCAATTTCATAGACTCCTAACCAGACCTAAAAGATGTTGACACTGGCCCCCTTAAAGGTTTAATTGACCAAAACTTGACTTCCTCTATGAAAAACCCATAGTCTCTTGACATGAGAAAACTAAATTGCTCCAACAACTATTATTATTTTTTTTATTTAAGAGAAAAAAAGACCCAGAAAAGAAAAACAAAAAGCAAAAGAGACAAACAAACAAACAACAACAAATCCAATGTAATAACATTACAAGTATACAAAGCACATGATAGGAATTCGACAATTGTTGTAATATTGCATATCGTTACCTTCAAAAGGGTTGTTTAGATTAACAGATATAGACATGTAAAATTGATCTAATCATGTGAGCATTAACTGCTCTTTTCTAATAACTAATACATTTAGTAGTATAGTCATTTTATCTATCTTATGTATACATATATACAAATTTATGTCTTTTTGCTTTTTCCCTTCCTTCTTGCCTCCTTTCCCCATCCCAATTACTTTTCCTTTTTGAGCTGCTTCTTCCCCTTGCACAGTATTTATTGTAGATTTTGGATCATATATACTGTTTCAGTTTCTTACACTAGAGAGACAGTATGGTACTTACACATGTGAGTTTGATTTATATCACTTATGAGTATGGTCTCAAGTCGTGTCCATTTATTTATAAAAGTCTCAATACAATCTTTCTTGATAGCTGAGTAGTACTCCATTGTATAAAAGTACCATATCTTTTAAACCCATTCTTTGATTGATGGGCACTTGGGTTGTTTCCAGGATCTGATTATTGCAAACTGGGTTGCTGTAAATATGGTGCACATAAATCACTGTGGTATGATGTTTTCAATTCTTCTGGGAAAATGCCCAAAAGCAGGCAAGCTGGGTCAAATGGAATCTCTAATCCTAGCTTTTTGAGGAATCTCCATACTGATTTCCACAATGGTTGCACCAGTCTATACTCCCACCAACAGTGGAGAAGGGTTCCTTTTTCCCCAGAGCCCCAAATAGCATTTGTTATTGGTTGATTTCTTGATGTTGGCCATTCTTTCTGGGCTGAGACGGAATCTCAGTGTTGTCTTAATTTGCATTTCCCAAATGACCATTGATGTTGAACATTTTTTCATATATTTATTTGCCATTTGTATTTCTTCCTCTGAGCAGTGTGTATTCATCTCAGATGCCCATTTTTGAATTGAATCCTTGAATTTTAGGGGTCTGATTTTTCTTAATTCTTTATATGTTTTAGATAGAAGTCCTTTGTCTGAGGGACAGTTGGCTACAATATTTTCCCAATTCATGGGTTTTCTTTTCACTCTGTTGGAGATTTCCTTTGACATACAAAAACCTTTTAATAAGACAAGATCCCAGTTGCTGATTCTGGGAAGTTTTTCCTGTGCACTTTGATTTTTGTTCAAGAGTTCCAGCAACTATGACAAATTAAAAATAATAATTTCTATGGATCAATTAACCTGCTCTTAAATAAGATAAAATACTATTATTCTTTTCTATTTGAAATAATCTTACTGTGAGAAAGAATAATTTTATGTGCCATGACACTTTAAGTTATTAAACGGGAGGCTCTGCCAATCCTACTTCTCACATCCATGCACTTATCTGCAGAAGTTGATACATACAATAGCTTTTGGCTTTAAAGCTTTAACAGAAAGAAAGAGGAGGTGGATTTGAGAGCTGAAGGATAGTGACAAGGAAAATGAACTCTGGCTTGTGTCTGCTCTCTGGGACTTAAGTGGAGAAAAAGGAATTGTATGAAGTCAGAGTGCCTGATTGGAACTGGGTCTCTCAATTATAAACTAGCTAACTCATCAGGCTTGCGTAAATTAGTAACACTCTCTTTCTGCAGGTTCCTTCTCTATAAACCATAGGATATATGGCCATGGTATGCCTGTGATTCCAGCATTGAAAGAGGCTGACGTAGAAGAATTGCAGATTCAAGTCCCACCTGGGCAGTTTAGCAATAGTTCAGTGGTACAGTAACCCTGGATTTAACTCCCAGTACGAAAAAAAAAAAAAATACCGATAGTATTTACTTTCTTTTAAAGCAAAGTTGGTAGACTTTTTTTTATTTTGAGTCACCACCCTCCAAGGATATAATTTTTTTTTTTTTTTTTCAGCACTGGGGATCAAACTCAGAACCTCGCACCTGCCAGGGCAGGCGCTTAAGCCACTGAGCCAAACTCCCAGCCATAATTTTTTTTTTTTTACTTTTTTTTATTTTGAAGATAATAAAACCAAATGAAATAAAACAGAATAGAGTCAATCAAAACAAAACAATGAACATAAAATACATAAAAATACATAAAAGGAAATCAGTAATGGCTAGAGTCCATCAAAACAAAACAATGAACATTGTACATGACTTCAAAAATACATAAAAGGAAATCAGTAATGGCTACCATAATGCCTCTTGTTATCTTCAAAACAACTGCCCATACCATTAGGCATAATAAAATCAGACAAAATAGCACAGAATAAAACCAATAGAAACAAAATAATAGAAGCAATACAGGACTTCAAAACAATAGTAAAACAACAGTGGTTACCATATTGCCTCTTGTTATCTTCTAAGTAGTTGCCTATATCATCAGATACAATACAATCAGATAAGTCAAATTGGAATAAAATCACTCGAAACAAAACAATGAAAGCAATACAGGGCTTCAAAACAGGGTAATAAGAAATCAATAATGGCTACCATAATGTATTTTGTTATCTTTGAAATAGCTGTCCATGTCATCAAATATAATAAAAGTAGACAACCAAAACAGAATAAAACCAAACTAAACAGAATAATGAAAATAATATGGGATTCAAATCATGACAATAGGTTAACAATGGCAACTGCCTTCCCTTTCCCTTTTTAGACACTTCCTCCCCTTTCATTTTCACAATATGTATTGTGTATTTTGAATTCCACTAACTCCCTTAGTTTTCTATGTTAGGGAGATAACACGATGTTCACCCATGTGACTCTGGATCATTTCATCCATTAGCATGATCTCAGGCTGTATCCATTTACCTACAAAAGCCTCCAAGTTATCTTTCTTTATAGCTAAGTAGTTTTTCATTGTATAAAAATGCCTTGTCTGTCTTGTCCACTCTGCAGCTAATGGGCAAGCTACCCCCACTTCTTTCTGGTTCCCTATCATGTAGAACATTGTTCTCTCTCCTTTGACTTTCAGTCTATGAACCCCCTTTTGAGTTGAATGTATTTCTTGTATAAAGCATATTCATGGATCCTGTCTCCTGATCCACTCTGCCTGTGTTTCTTTTTATTGGTGAATTGAGGCCATCTACATTAATCCTTATGGCCAACATGCACTGCCTTTTCTCTGCCATTCTATTTTCCTGCCACTGGCTGCCTACTTTTCCTCTCCATTCAGCTGGCTGCCCCGCTCGGTGATACCCTTCTGCCACTGTTTCTGGAACTTTGGCCTTTTTTTTGCCTCTCTCTAGAATGTCCTACAGTATTCTTTGCAGGGTTAGTTTGGTGGTCATGAATTCCTTCAGCAGTTCTTTGTCATGGAAATATCTTTTTTCTCCATTAATTTTAAAATATAGTTTTGCAGGGTACATTAATCTGGGTTGGAAGTTGTTTTCTTTCAGGACTTGAAACACTTCACTCCAAGCTCTTCTTGACTTGATGGTTTGTGTTGAGAAGTCTGTCGTGATTCTGATGGCTTTTCCTTTATAGGTGATCTGTTTCTTTTCTCTAACAGGTTTTAATATTCTGTTCTTGTGTTGAATTCCTTGGATCTTGATTATTATATGTCTGGGTATAGATTTACTTTGGTTGTAGCTAGCTGGAGTTCTATATGCTTCACTTATCTGAATGTCACTTCCTTTTCCCATGCTTGGGAAATTTTCTGATATTATTTCTGTAAATAGACTTTTAATGTCATTTGTGTTGACCCCTGCTTTAGTATTTACTTATTAAACTAAGTGTGAAGATTAAATAAATTAATACACAACATGCACTTAGTAAAGTTCCTGGGGACTTATGAACACTGTAAACGTTAGGTGTATATTGTGTTCCGAACTTTGATCCAAACCCACACACACACCACCACCACCACCATCACTATAATCCATGTGTTAGAGCCTAATACTCAATGTAGTTTTAAGGATCTTCCCAGAAGTTGAATTGTGAGAGCTTTGTCTCATGAATGGGATTGGTATCCTTATAAAAAGAGGTGACAGAAGTTGCTTTGGCTCTGAGCCGTATAAGGGCACAGGGACAAAGGGACCTTACCACACACCTAATCTGATGATTCTTTGATTATAAACTTCCCAGTCTCCAGAATTGTGAGCAATAAATTTCTTCTATTTATATTTGATCAAATCTGCAGTGTTTTCTTAGAATGACCCAAAAAAGATTTAGTGCTCTGTAGGATCATTATTATTACCTTCATCACTATCTGACTCCAGACACTTAGTCTGATGTCCTATGTATAATGGGACAGAAATAGAATTGGAAGAATTGTGTGTGTGTGTGTGTGTGTGTGTGTGCGTGTGGACAAACATAGCAAATTTTAAAGTACTATTTGATTGTTTTGCTTGCTTTTGTGGGACTGGGGTTTGAGCTCAAGAGTAATGAGCTATATTCCCAGCCCTTTTTATCTTTTATTTTGAGACAAGGTCTCTCTAAATTACCCAGGCTGTCCTTGAACTTGCAATCTTTCTGCCTCAGCCTCCCTAGTAGCTGGGATTACATGCATAGGTTACCACTATATACTGACATTTTTTTAAATGTAAAACGTTTCAGGCTTGGAATGTGGCTCCATGCTAAATCAGTTGCCTAGCTTGCATAAGACCCTGGGTTTGCCCCTCAACCCTACAAAAAAATAAAATAATAAAATATCTCAATAATTTTTATATTGATTACATGTTAAAATGATAAAATTTTGAGCATATTGGGTTAACTAAACTATGATGCTAAATTTAACTTACTCCTTTTACTTTTTCAGAATGACTCTTAGAAAATTAAAAAGTATTTATATGGCTCATATACTGTTTTATTACTCAAAGGCTAATCAATTACTTTATTTTTTAGTGCTGTTGAAGTCAATATAGTTCTCCTTATTTTCCTATTTAAGGGTAAAAAATATCACCAGCATCTTTTTTTTTTTTTTTTTTCGGTATTGGGGATTGAACCCAGGGCCTTTCCACTCACCTACATCCATGGCCCGTTTTTTACTACTTATTTTGAGATAGTCTTGCTCAGTTGTGCAGGCTGCACTTGAACTTACAACCCTCCTGTCTCTGTCTCCTAGAGATAGATTACCCACATGTACCACCACACCTGACTCAGGATGCATGCTTCTTTTTTTAAATCCAGGTTTAGTTTATTTTCAGGAAGAAAATGTTAGAAACAGGATTCTCCTCCTATATCCCAGTTGTTTGCAATTGTATTCTTTTGCTCCCACACAATGTTATCACTTTTACATTTAGCAGATGCCTTTTTTTTTTTTTTTTTTTTTTTTTTTTTTTTTTTTTTTTTTTTTTTTTTTTTTTTTTTTTTTTTTTTTTTTTTTTTTTTGCAGCACCGGGGATTGAACTTACAACCTCGCGCCTGTCAGACAGGCACTTAAGTCACTGAGCCAAACTCCCAGCTCTGGTTTTTTGAGGCAGGGTCGCACTGTGTAGCTCAGGCCAGCCTTGTGCTCGCGTTGTAGCCCAAGCCGCCCTCGAACTCACAATGCTCCTCCTACCTCAGTCTCCCGAGTGCTGGGATTAAAGGCGTGCGCTACCACGCCCGGCTAAATGCCTTTTTATTAAAAAAATATTAGCTGACCAATGACTTGTTAAAGGCATACACCAGAAGGTGGTTTTCTTAAATAAAGCAAAAAAATAAAAAAA
>RJWM01002911.1:12082-28955 GCA_004363535.1 Dasyprocta punctata
TAGACATGCAAGATTGATCCAATCATATGAGTATTAATTGTTCCCTCTCAATAACGAATACATTGAGTAGTGTTCTTTTTAGTTATCTTACATATACACATATACAGGTTTATATCCCCTCCTCTTCCCTTTTCCCTTTCCGCCCATTCCCCTCCCAATTGTCTTTGCTCTTTGAGCTGTTCTCTACCCTTCCACAGTAAAAAAAATTTTAAAAATTAAAAAAAACCAGCCATGGAGAGTGAGTCCTGGATTCTGACTCTGAATTACAATGAACAATGGCCCACCATGTGAAGGTAAGCATGGCAGCCCTCACCTGTAATTCCAGCACTCTGGGAGACCAAAACACATTTAAGCCCAGGCTTGGTACTTAGTGATTTAGTGACTCAAAATAAAAAATAAAAAGGACTGGAGATGTAGCTCAGTGTGAAGTCCCTGGGTTCAATCTCTAGTGCCAATAAATAAATAAATAAATAGCTGAAAATTTTATATTTCCTAGCACCAATATAACTTAGGCAATGTCTCAAAGCAAGACATTACTCATGAGTGCGTGGTGAGACTGATGTACATAAACTTCTGGTCATATAAAAGTATAAGCTGGACAAGGTCATTCCTGGCCGTAATCTCAGTACTCTGGCAATCCTAGACAGCAGGATTGCAAGTTTGAGTTCAGTCTGAATCATTTAGTGTTAGGATTAGGATTAGGGTTATTAACAGAGATCAATCTCCCCTCTTTCTGTCAATTGCTATTATTTCTCTTTTCTCCTTGTCTTCTCTCTAACCTAATCCCTTCCATTTCCATTCCCTCACTCACTACCTCCCTACTGTAACTGTCAGTAGTAGTGTATTACACTATTTATGAGTCAGTGATAAAAGGGTGAAATTGTTAAAACAAGTTTTAATGTACATGAGTGATGTATGGTTGAATGTGTTGTTGATATGACCAGTAGGAATTCTCACATAACAACACAGCAACTGCGTCTGGTAGATAAATACCAAAAAGCAAGTAAAGACAAGATTGCATCACTGGGAAGCATACACTAACCAAAGAGATCTCCATGCTAACAACAGAATCTCTCCACTCTAATCAATCCCCAGTCCTGAGCATACCTGTACACACACACACACACACACACACACAAACGCACTGATGACAACAACAAAAATGAGAAAGCAAGCCAACAAAATACCTCCAAAAACTCCTAATTCCCCCAAGGCTGACCCAGTAAGCATTGATGGGGAGGAAATAAAAAAACACACAGCCGATATATGATATAATAAAAGAAGAAACAAAAATCAGTAAAGTATTCAGGAGCTCAAAAATGATGTAACTAAACAGATAATGCACTTAATTAACAAAATGATTGGCAAGGTTAAGAAGACACAAACATAAAACTAGTTAAGCTTTACTAAAAAGGTATGACCAATTTAGCAAAGAAAACTAATCTATTAAAAGATACCATACAGAAATACAGGAAAAAAAAATTTATCTTGAAAGTATGGGCAGCCAAAGTAAGCAATGTGAGCACACTGTTGGAACTAGAAGGTAGGGCTGATGCAAGCGATCATATACTCAGAGATACCTTAAAAACACAAGATCATCAGAAATGGACCCAACAGCTCATGGATGATGCAAAAGACTAAACTAACAAGAATCAGAGAAAAATAGATGGTACAAACGCTATTAAAAAACTGTTTACAGAAATCATAGCAGAAAAATGTCCAAGTATGAGGAGAGAATTCAACAAACAAGTATGCCAAACATATAGAACCCAAACAGCCCAAATCAAAATAACCTCCCCCTGACACATCATAGTTAATATTTCAGAAATCCAACATGAGGAAAGAATTTTAAAAGCTGTTAGAAAAAAAGCAACCAGTCACCTATAAAGGTAATTTGAATTAGAATTACTGCAGATTTCTCAACAGGAGAAAACTGAAAGAAAATTCTTCAAGCACTAAAGGGAAACAACTTTCAACATAGATTGACACAACCTGCAAAATTATCTTTTGAAATCAGGACCTTCCACAACAAAGAGCACTTTAAGAAATTCATGACTTCCAAGTCAGCACTACAAAGAGTACTCAAAGATATCCTAGACAGACAACTAAGTCAACAACATTACAGGGCCTAATGTAATCAATACACCAAGCAGGGTGAGTAGTTAAGCAAAAGGTAAAAATAAGAGAATCAACACAAAAACAATCCTATGACAGGAATAAGTCAATACTTTTCTGTAACAATGCTCAACATAAATGATCTCAACTTCTAATCAAGAGACACATCTTGGCAGACTGGATCAAAAACCAAACCCAACAGTGTGCTGCATACAAGAAATACATTTAATCTGTAAAAAGACACTCACAAACTAAAACTCAAAGAGTGAAAAACAATATTCCATACAACAGGATCCCCAAAGCAAGCAAGAGTAGCCATCTTATTTTCAGACAAAGTAGGCTTTAAGACAAAACTAACCAGAAAATACAAAAAAGGTAACTGCATACTAATAAAAGAAACAATTCCATAGGAAGAGATAACAATTATAAATATATATGCACCAAATACCTACATAAACTACTGCATGAAAACAAATGTACTGCATATAGGAAGCCACATAAACATCAATACAATCATAGTGAGGGATCTCAACACTCACTTTCACAAATACATCAATCAACTAGATAACAAAGAAATATGATTTGAACTATACATCTGAACAAATGGACTTAATAGATTTCTATAGAGTATTCAAGCTCAATTGAAAACAGAATATACATTCTTCTCAGCAGCACAAGGAACTTACTCTAAAATATACCATATACTGACCCATAAAGAATGCTTAAATAAATACGAGAGAATTGAAATTGTTCCATCCATATTATCAGATCATAGTGAAATGAAACTAGAAATCAATAGCAAAATAAATCAGAGAAATTACGCAAACACATGGAGATTAAACAATACACTCTTGAATAATCAATGGGTTACAGAAAAAAATCAAAGATATCAAACAGTTCTTAAACTCAAACAGTAACACCAATAAAACATACCAGAACTTATGGGACACAGTCCTAGAAGGGATATTTACAGTTGCAAGTGCCTATGTCAGAAAAATAGAGTGATCCCAAAGAACCTAATGATGCACCTCAAGATCCTAGAGAAAAACAAGAACAATCCACATTCAAAACTAGTACAAGGAAAGAAATTATAAATGTCAAAATAGAAATTATTGAAATTGAGATTTAAAAATATAAGAATTAATGAAACAAGCAACTGGTTCTTGGGAAGGACATACAAAATAGATAAACCATTAACCAAATATACCAAAAGATGGAAAGACCTGTATCAACACAATTTGAAATGAAAAAGCTGAAATCACAGTGGATACCTCCGAATCCAGAGGATTATAAGTAACTCCTTTGAAAGTCTGTGCTGCAATAAGTTGAAGAATTTAGACAAAATGGACAGATCTTTTATTGCTGTCATGTTAAAGTGTGGTCGGTCCTCTGTCCCCACAAAACTTCACATAATTGTGGCATGGACAGGGTTGGGGCTGGCATTCACGATTGGTTTGTTGTCTGGTGCTGAGATTGGCCATGTGAGTGCTGCACCCACCCAGAGATGGAGCCGACATACAGAGTAAGGTGGGAGGAACATGGGTCTCTCTCTCTTGCTCTCTCTCTTGCCAGGTTTGTGTGCGTTGCTGTTTGGCAGCCACCGTAAATGGCTGCCCTGCCACACCATGCTGCCTTGGAGCCAAGTCAGTATGGATGGAAACTCCCAAGAACTGTAAGAAATAAGCCTTTCCTTCCCTAATTTTGGGCGTCAGGTATTCTGTCTCGGCAATGAGTGAAAAATAACTAAAACGTCGTTATTTCATGTATTACTGGGTCAGTGACTAATGTGATTCTTAACAGAATCTCTATAGTGGTGTTGGCTGGTTCTGTAAAGAAATTCAGTTACAGTCATGCCTCACTTAATAACAGGGGTATATGAAATGCAACACATGGCTGTTTCATTGATGTGTGAACACCGTAGTATGTACTTACACAACTAGTTGGTACGGGTCAGTTACTCAGCATGGTAAAAATGAGGTGTTACAAGGTTATTGCCTATGTGACACTGAATACTGTTTTGTAGTAAGTTTTTACCTATGTGTAGACTCTAGTGATTAAAAGAATGTCATAGCAAATACATAAACAAGTAACATAGTTGCTTATTACCATCAAGTATCATGTACTGTACATAATTGCATGTGCTATACTTTTATTTTTCTTTTTTCAGTATTGAGGATTGAAACCAAGGCCCTTACACTGAGCTACATCCTAAAGTCCCTCTTTTCCTCTCCCTCCTCTTCCTCTTCCTCTACTTCTTTCTCTTTTAGTTATCACATGTTTGGTACATGGTAATATCCTGTCTTAATTCTTTTTACTTTCTCCACTCTCTTCCACTTCCCTCCACCTCTAGATTCTTTTATCATCTGCAAAAGAAATACTTCCCTGTTTTGTATTATTTAATTTTTATTTTGCTCTTTATTTATACTTTGGGTTGCTCATATAAGAAAATTATTCAATATTTAAGCTTGTGTGTCTGATTTATTTCATTTAGCAGTATCTTCTCAAGGAGCATCCATTTCCTACAAATGATTCAAATTTATCCTTCTTTATGGCTGGCTAGTATTACATTTGTATATAAATATGGCATTTTCTTTTTCCATTCATCTGTTGATGGGTATATAGACCATTTCCATGATTTAGTTATCATGAGGTGCTGCTACAAATAAGTGTATACATATGTCACTTTAACTGGATGTCCTTAACTCCTGAGGGAAGATACCTAGAAGGGGAGTAGCTGAGTTAAATGGAATTTATATTTTTAGCTCTCTTGAGGAAACTTCATACTAATCTCCATAATGGTTATACTAATTTACATTCCCACCAATAATGCAGAAGAGCTCCTTTTTCCCCACATCCTTGCCAGCACTTGTTACTATTAGATTTCTTGATAATTGCCATTCTGCCTGGAGTAAGATGAAACCTCAGTGTTGCTTTGGTTTCCATTTCTTTCATGACCAATACTGTTGAACATTTTTACAAGTATTTATTGGACTTTTGTACTTCTTTTGAGAGGCCTTATACATTTCAACTTCCCATTTCATGATTGACTCTTTCGAGGGGTCTAATTTTTTTTTTACATATTCCTAAAGTTAGTCCTTTGTCTGTGGTATGGCTAGCAAACATTTTTTCTCATTCTGTGGTTTTTCTCTTCCCTCCGTTGGTTGTTCCTTTGGTATGAAGTGGCTTTTTAATTTTACATAATTCTATTTGTTGATTCTTGGTGTTATTTTTTGGTCAGTTAGTGTTCTGTTCAGAAAATCTTTATGCCTATGTCTTCAAGGGTTTTACCTACTTTATCTTCCTGAAAATTTAGTGTTTCTGTTTTAATATCTAGGTCTTTCATAGATTTTTATTCTATTTTAGTGCATGGTGAAGGATACAGGGCTAGATTCAACCTACTGCATGTGGATAATTAATTTTCTCAGCACCATTTGTTAAAGAGACTATCTTTTCTTCACTGTATTAGTTTTGGTCCCTTTGTCAAAGATCAGATGGTTGAATGTGACTGGAATATTTCTACATCCTTTATTATGTTCTGTTGAACTACATGTCTATTTTTGTGCCAATACCATGTTGTTTTTATTACTATAGCTTTGAAGTATATTTGAAATTGGGATTGTGATGCTTCCTGCTTTGCTGTTATCGCCCCAGATTTCCTTACTATTCTGGATCTCTTCTCATTCCACATAAATTTTAGGGTTTTTTTTTCTAGTTCTGTGAGGAATGCTGTTAGTAGTTTGACTGAGATACCTAAGCCTCCCAGAGTGCTGAAATTACAGGTCTGCACCACAAAACCCAAGTGAGAAAAAAAAGTTAACTTCACTTATTTATTTGTTTTTGAGATGGGGGTCTTTCTAAGCTGCCGAGAATGGCCTCAAATTTGCTATCCTCCTGCTTCAGGCTCCCCAGTAGCTGGAATTATAGGTACATGCCACTGTACTGGCATTTATTTTTTATTTTATAAGACATCTCCTCCTCTCTATTTTCTGGGATTTAAATCAGGAAGACTATATTATTGAGTTTTCCGTGGAGATAAAATTTCGAAATTACTTTTGCTCCCATCTATACTACCCTTTGAGGCCAGAGCATCTTAACTTTTGGTCACCTATTCTTCAATAAGGGAAACTGAAAAAGAATGCAATTTATAGCTAGGCATGATAATATATGCCTATAATCCCTGAACTCTGGAAGGCTAAGGCAGGAAAATTTCAAATTCTAGCCCAGCCTGGACAATGTAGTGACTTAGAGACACTGTCTCCTCCTCCTTCTTTTTCTTCTTTAAACTGGTGTTAAGAATCGAAACTAGAGCCTTCATACTGAGCTACATTTCCAGACCTTTATTTTATTTATTTATTTTTTTAGACCATCTGAATTTGAACTTGCACTGCTCTTCTTATAAAGACATTAATCTCATCATGAGGGTGTCATCTTTATTACCTATTCCAACCTTAATTATCTCCCATAATTATGTTGACATATTATTTCAAAAGAATACTTCTACCATTGATCTCAGCAGGCAGGTTTTTAAGAAAGTAAGTCTTACCTCTTAATATAATTCCTTTGAGATTTAGTCTTGGCATATGAATTTGGGAGAGAGGAAGACACAAACATGTCATTCATAACACTAGGTGTATAATGCGCTTTAGCTTTTTATTCCCTTCCGCTCTATCACTATTTATTTATTATTTGCAAAACATAGTTTATCTTCCCTAGGGCTATTACAGCCTGAAGAAGAAATCCCTTCTGATGCAGTATTCCCTTTCCTGGCATCACACACATCCTCTTTATCTTTCTAATACTAACTGAACACGTGCTACATACTTGCCTCTTTCTATTCATCAAACTCTTTAACCTTCCCAACAGCTTATGGTGCAGGTGTTTTTATTATCACTGACATACAGAAGAGAAAACTGAGGCACAGTTTACCCAAGGTCTTAAAGCTAGTGGATAACTTCTGTTCGATATTTCAGCTGTTATCCTTATAATGTAAAGTAAGATAAGATCCTACTTTAACAATTCAACACTTGCTGGGTGTGGTTTCTAAATTGTTTGCAATCCTAGTTCTTTGATGCCATGCAAGGCACAGCATATGAAATGCCGGTACCATGATTGATAAAATAATTTACCAACAGTCAAGAAAAGTTAAGAGTGTATTGATAGCTGAAAGAGAGTGGTGGCTGTGTTTTGAGAGAGAATGGAGCTATAAGCTATCAAGGAAAAGGGTTGGGGTTTTATAAGGGTTTAAGGCTATGAGAGGTGCATAAGATGATGAAGGCAAGTCTCTCAGGAATCCTTTCTTTAGGTCAGTTTGCACTGCTTTGTCTCGCACAGTAGATGTATTATGCCAAAATACACTAAAGCAGCCAATGTGACATGGTCCGCTACTATAGTTCTCCCAGAAGGGCCTTCAGGCTCAAGATCCTGTATGCATCAACTGCAAGAAAGAGGTCACATGCCATTAAGAAGAAATACATGTGTTTCATATCAAAGGTATGCTTATTATTTGCTTTGACATATAGTTTGGCCTGTGTGGAATGTTATGGTCACTCAACATATGCCAGTTCAGAGGAGCTTGATGGAGTAAGAGGTTAGGTTTACTGTAACTGTACTATAACTGCAGAGCAACTCATTTTCTGCCTGTTTAGCTTTCACATTTGGAATGCTGTGGAAGGAGGACCCTTAGTTCAAGGCCAACCTAGGCAACTTATTGAGACTGTATCTTCAAATAAAAGGCTGAGGATTCGGTTCAGTAGTAGAGCCCTTGCTTAGCAATGTGAGATCCTAGTTTCAACCCCTAGTGTCCTAAATAAAATAAAATAAAAATAAATCTCACCAAACACTATGCCTTAGGATAGTGATATATGTAAAATCAAAATACAAAAAAGTGCAAAAATGATGTTCAATGAATTTTCCTAGTGAACAATTTGAACTATAAACCATATCAAGAAACAGACAATAATCAGGCCACCCTCCATACACTCACACATCCAGAACCACCTCTTGTCCTGTAAGACTAAAAATTAAAAATAAGCATTCAGGGACTTGAGGCTTAATTCTTTGGTAGAGCACTTGCTTGCCTGTCACACACAGAGGCCCTAGGTTTGATCTCCAGCACTGCAAAATGATAATAAGTATTCACTTATCTATTCTATAGCCTCACAGCCCAATTAAAATACATTTCCACAGTAATCTACTAGTCCTAAAGCAGTACTTCTCAAAACGTGATCCTCAGATAAGCAGCCACAGCATTACCAGAGAACTTATTAATTAGACTTGCATACTCAAGTACCTCTAACCACAACTATGGAATTGAAACACTACGAGTGGAGCCCAGAAATCTGTGTTTCAATATGACCCCAAGGCAGATCATGGTGCTTGTCAGAGTTGGAAGGCAAGGATGTCAGTTCTTTGGAACAGTTTTGGTTTGTGATCCTGTTGACATAGGAGAAATATAACTCCTGACCTGTTAGATATCAAATGTGCTGAGGAATGAAGTCACGAACCAAAGGAAGAAGTTTGAAGAGTTTTATTGGTACTAAAGGGAAGAATAGCTCCTGGGTTTCCAGGAGTGGTCCCCAAAGGAGGCTCTTTGTTGACTAATTTATACAGCAAACTCACAACATGGGTACAGTGTGGGTCAAACTACAATCAACCAATAGGATTCCAAATATTGTACAGCCATTTCACTAATACAGATCCAATAGAAAAATGAGTCGTGTAGCAAGGGTACATGGAAAGAACAACCGCACTTTTGAGAAGGGATGGGTCTAGATGTTCTGGTCACCCACCTGGGCATTTGATGCCTAGCTAGACTTTATGGGCCAGCTGGTGCCAATTACAGTACAATCTCAAGTTGCTGTTTATTCCTTGGGCCACGTTAAGCCTGGCCATTGCATGTTGAGGCCTGGCCTTTAGACACGCCTCCAACCACGATTTTGATGTTCTTATCTTGTTGTTCTGACTTCCTTAAGGGCCCAATCCCTCCCTGGCTGCATACTAAACTCTAATCTAGCTGCCTACATAACTCTAGTAAACTGCAGTTGAGTTCGTTTGGCATCTAAACCGTTACGCTTGAATTATAGTGACTACTTCTAATGACCTTTGGCACTAGCTGCTGGAAAAATGCGTTTCCATTTTAACTAAACTTGTGTCCATCAAGGTTGCATTTTAAAAGGAGGATAAAGTAGCCCCAACCCCACCCCAACAGGTCACAGCAGTCGCCCAAATTTTGAATCCCCATCTCCACCCACAAACCCTAGTCAGGGACCGGCGGGTAATAGTATGTCCAAAGAAGCGAGCAGGTCTCGGCCAATGAGAAGCCAGGCTCGACCCCTTCTCCCATTCTGGCTCTGTGACTGGCTAGTTTTCCGCCGGCGGAAGCGACACTGCGCGATCACGCCTCACGCTCTCCACTGGGAGCCAATCGCGGTGCGGCGCGCTCAGGGGCGTTACGAGGCGCGAGAGGTTCAACATGGCGGAGGGTGCCGCCTGTGAGGCTCCCGTCCCGCGCGGGCGTGCTGATGGGGAGGATGCGGACACCGCGGAGCCCGAGCTGATTCAAAAGGCGAGGGATGACCAGGAGCAGGTAGAGTGCCAGGAGCTGTTGGACTGCCAGGTGGAATTTGAGGTCCCTGAGGAAGAGGAAGAGGACGCGGACGTGGTGGCGAAGGCCGAGGCCGTGGCTGCCGGGTGGATGCTGGATTTCCTCTGCCTCTCCCTGTGCCGGGCGTTCCGGGACGGCCGCTCCGAGGACTTCCACCGCATCCGCGACAGCGCCGAGGGTGAGTGCGGGCTGGGCGCTTCTAGTACGCTGGGCGCGGCCGGGCTGAGGCCAGCTTCGCCCCCAGTCGCAGTTCCGCGCCTTGTCAGCGCCTCACTTTCTGCTCAGGTTCGTTTTCTCTTCGGTAAAATGAAAATAAGACCCCCGTTATGGTGGACACAAGGCTGTAACGAGTCAGTGTATAAAATTGCGCCAAACCCAGGGCGCAGTTCGTTTTGCCTCCTTCGGAGCTTTTCTTCGGTGGTTTTAACACTTAGTTTTTGTTTTCGTTGTTTTGTTTTTGAGATACAGGGATTGAACTCAGGGCCTTCGCTCGGATCTCTGCTTCTCCCCACCCCGCCTTTTGGGTGGTGTACCGGGGATCGAACTGTCAACCTCGCGCCTGCCAGGCAGGCGCTTAGGCCACTGAGCTACATCCCCAGCCCTCCTCCCCACTTTTAACGCAGGGTCTCCCTTAAATCGCTGAGTCGCCCAGGCTAAGCTCAAATTTAAGAACCTCTTGCCTCAGCCTCCCAGAGTACTGCACACTGGTGTTGTGAGATTTGCTCTGCAGTCACTATGGCCCCAGCCAGCCGTCTGTTTTATGTTAATTTGTGATGTATTTAAGCCTTCTGTGGCTTGCTTGCTGAGTATAGTTTTCAGAATAAAAAAATCCATTAAATCTGCTGCGTAGACAACCTGGAAATAATGGACAAAAAAATATATAGACCCAATGGGAAGATTAACACAGCATTTTTGTTGTCATTGTGATACAGGGGAATGAATCTTCCAACCTACTGTATACCTGGTATGAGTTCGTGTTCTCTAAAATCAAAGAATGAATTTTAGGAACAACGGAGGTTAAGAGCAGAATGTATTTATTGAGAGAAAGAAAGCTTCTGTCTGAGGGAGACAGAAGGGGTCCTGAATGGGTTGCCAAAGATTCTGTCATTTCTAGGGACTTCTATAGAGTAAAACCACAAGGTGTGACCGGTGCAAGGTGAGGAAAACCTGGGAACTCGCAAGGTGAGCATAAGGTGGGACAACTATGGTTACCCATTAAGATTAATTGTTCAGGTAAAATTGATTAACTTAAGGACAAATTGATATAGGGGAATGATCTCAGACCTCCAAATGATATAGGGGAACTAAACTCCCAACCTACTATATGTCTGGTGTGAGTTCGTGTTCTCTAAAATCAAAGAATGAATTTTAGGAACAACGGAGGGTAAGAGCAGAATATATTTATTGAGAGAAAGAAAGCTGTCTGAGAGAGAGACAGAAGGGGTCCCGAGTGGGTTGCCAAAGACTGTCATTTCTAGGGACTTTTATAGAGTAAAACCAGGAGGTTAGATGTGTCCAAGGTGGGGAAAAATGGGAACCTATAAGGTGGGACATAACTATGGTTAACCAATAAGATTAATTGCTCAGGTAAAATTGATTAAATCAAAGACTAATAGTCACGTAGTAAGCGGGGATGCTTAAGGACAATGACTCTTCCAGTAATGGGGTGGGATGCTGACTCCTGACTTCCTCAGGGTGGTGCAAAACTATTTAGAATATCAATCCTTAGGGTATGGCTGCATTTGTTTTGCCTTTTGTGTTGATATCTGGCCCTCAGGAAGAGGTGAGTGTCTCTTCCAAGGTCACAAGATATCTGGTGCTCTGTGCGGGTTTTCCTGAGGGCCTAGCCCTGTCTGACTGCCTATAATATTTCTGTCTAACTCAGTTGCCTATAACAAAATGAGGAAGTGAGTCACATAGTAAGCGGAGATGCTTAATAGCAGTGACTCTTCCTAACGGGAGGGGACTGCTGACTCCTGACTACCTCAGGCTGATAGATAACTATTTGGACTGTTGATCCTTCAGATGATGTTGTATTTGCTTTGCCTTTTGTCTTGAGATCTGTCCCACAGAAGGAGGTGCCTGTTTCCTGAGAGATCACAGGGTATCTGAACTTCTGCACAGGCTCCTTTGAGGGCCCAGCCCTGTCTGATTGCCTATAATATTTCTAACTAAACTGCCTGTAACAGTTGTTTGTTCTTGTGGCACTGAGGATTGGACCCTAGGCTCCTGCATAAAGTTATATCCCCACCTCAATTTAAACTTTTTTTGTTGGTGGTGGTGGTGTCCTTGAGACAGGGTCAGGCTGACCTTGAACTCACCATGTAGCTCAAGCTGATCTTTTGCAGTGATCTTCCTGCCTCAGCCTCCTTAATGCTGGGATTACCCATTTTGGGTTTTTTGTTTTTCAGTCAGGGTCTCATTGATATAGGAAAAACGATCTCAGACCTCTAAATGTTATGGGGGAATGAAACTCAACCTACTATACGTCCGGCGTGAGTTTGTGTCCTCTAAAATCAAAGAATGAATTTTAGGAACAGCGGAGGGTAAGAGCAGAATATATTTATTTGAGAGAAAGAAAGCTTCTGTCTGAGGGACAGAAGGGGGCCCAAGCAGGTTGCCCAAAGACTCTGTCATCTTTAGGGACTTTTATAGAGTAAAACCATGAGGTTAGACGGGTCCAAGGGGTGGGACATAACTATGGTTAACCAATAAGACGAATTGCTCAGGTAAAATTGATTAAATGAAGAACAAATGGGGAAACGAGTGGTGGGGGGATGCTTCACAGCAGTGACTCTTCCTATAGGGGGTTGGGATGCTGACTCCTGTCTTTCTCAGGGTGATAGAGAACTATTTAGAATATCAATCCTTAGGATATGGGTGTATTCTGTCTTTTGTCTTGAGATCTGGCCTGCAGCAGGAGGTGCCTGTCTCCTCAGAGGTTACAAGGTATCTGAACTTCTGCACTGGCTCCTTTGAGGACCTAGCCCTGTCTGACTGCTTATAATATTTCTGTCTGACTCAGCTGCCTATAACATCATCAAGCTGCCCAGGGGGCACTTGAATTTGTGATCCTCCTGCTGGAGCCTTCCAGAATGCTGGAATTTTAGCACAGCTTTTTGAAAAGTAACAGAAAAATGCTCTGGTATTTTATTCAGAGTTGACATTTAACTTATTGTGTAAATGGGTATTATATTATAAATCTAGTGTTTAACAGAAAATTCTCAATGAGTTATATTGATGGCTTGCATCTTCATGATAATTTCGTGAATTGGGCAAGTAATGTTGGTTTACAGGGGAGTGAAGTAGTTAACCTGAAATACATACATTTCAGTTTCATGCTTATATTGCATGCTTATATTGCAATTTTGTTTGTATACCTAAATAACAATGGAGCCATCAACATTAACTAGAAAATTCATTCCTGGAGTGAAAATGGTTTACAATAATTAGAATTATTAAAAAATTCTCAGGGCCAGGAGTTTGGCTCAGTGACTTAAGTGCCTGGCTGACAGGTGCGAGGTTGTGAGTTCAATCCCTGGTGCTGCAAAAGAAAAAAAAGACAAAAAAAATTCTCTGGGAGAAGGCTAGAATGATTTATGGTAATGGGTTAGAGTTGGAGACATCAGTATAAACTGTTTAATGAGATAAATGGTGTGAGCCAGTCGCGGTGGCTCACGCCTTTAATCCCAGCACTCAGGATGCTGAGGTAGGAGGAGCCTTGTGAGTTCTTGAGGCCGGCTTGGGCTACAACGTGAGTGCAAGGCTGGCCTGAGCTACACAGTGCGACCCTGCCTCAAAAAACTAGGGCAGGGAGTTTGGCAGGTGTGAGGTTGTTGTGAGTTCAATCCCTGGTACCAACAAAAACAAAAAACCAAAGAGATAGATGGTATGTTAATCAGCTTTGTGTCACTATAACAAAAGATAATCAGTTTATAAAGCAAAGGTTTATTGAGCGCAGTTTTGGAAGCTTCAGTTCCTTGTTGATTGTCCCCTTGTTTGGTGGCAGCACAGTAGGTCAGGAGCATGCAGTAAAGGTAAAGCATAACCACTCACCTCAACCACTGGCAGGACCTGTATAGGGCTGGGGGTGAGAGAGAGACTGGTATCCCAAGGTCCCTTCCAGGGCATGTCCCTAGCGACCTAAAACCTACCACTAGACCCCACACTGTAAAGTTCCACAACCTCCCTATCACCAGATAGGGTTCTAGGAGGTTCCTAAACCCACCTTACATGTAGAATCAAGTTGCAGTTTCACCAACTTTCCTTACGGAAAAAAAATTTTCGGGACACATCAGTAAGAGACGTAAAGGGATTTATCAGGCAGATATTTAAATGTAAAAGTACACATTCAGAGAAATACTGTAGGCCCTAGAGAGGCATCTGATGATCCATAGAGATGGGTAATACTGTGTGGGGTTTGGTGGGATCATCACATTGAGTGATGTATGTATACTAGAATGTATATTTCTACTGTCTGTCAGGTTACCCATCTAGTGGAGTTATGTTAGATTGCAAACTATTTACAGGTGTTCAAATTTGAGATATGCTGCCCACTAATACTGCTCCTTCCTTGAGGATAAAGGAAGTAGGATTTATAGGTAAAAAGAAATGATCTAGTCACATGTGAAAAAGGCCAGTTTACAGATCAAAGGGAATTGCCCAGGCTTATTGCATCTTGGTGGAAGAGAGAGAAAAAATTTTAACTGGGTGTCTTAGTTACTTTCCACTCATTGCTGAGACAGAATACCTGACACCCAAAATTAGGGAAGGAAAGGTTTATTTCTTACAGTTTTCGGGGGGTTTCAGTTCATACTTAGTTGGCTCCAAGGCAGCATGGCATGTCAGGGCAGCCATTCATGGCAGCCACCAAACAGCAAGGCATGTGAACCCAGTGAGAGAGAGAGAGAGAGATAGAGAAAGAAATTTCCTCTCACCCTTACACTGTATGTCACTCCACCCCAAGTGGGTACAGCACTCACATTGCCAATCCAAGCGCTAGACAACAAAGCAATCACAAATGCCAGACTCAGCCCAGTCCAAATTACATGAGGCTTTGGGGGGCAAACCAATACACTGGGTTTAATTAACCTTTGTTAATCAAAAGCTGCAATTTTTTTAAAGTACAATTTTAAAATTCCGCTTTTCCTTGTCTCCTTCCTACCTTGTCTCTTTGCTGTCTTTATTTACTTTTTTAATCCTACTTCACTTCCATTAGTGCTAAGCTGAGGTCCCAGACTATAACATGTGAGCCTTTGGAGGATGTTCTGCATCCAAACTATAGCAGAAGGGTAAACATATTTTTATGCTGTGTGTAAACTTCGCCTGGTGTGCACACATGTGTTTCCTTGCTCTGTCAGATGAAAGGGCACAGTAGCATGCCTAGGAACACAAGTACACCTAGCGCCCAGATTTTGGTCTCTGACAGCATTCTCCTACCATGGGAAGCAGGGCTCTTTGAGAAATGACTAATTCTGGGACTGAGGTGGCGCATACCCAAGTTGACCTGGAATTATTTAGTTCCAGAAAGTAAGGAAGTACAAAAAAAAAAAAAAAAGATCAGTGAGTCCACACTGGTGTAAATAGATGATTGAAGAGAGAAGAAGCAAATCTCCCATGCACTAGAAAGCTCCAGGTAATTTAATAAGCTATCCCACCGTCAAGGAGGTCAAACTTTTGCTTTTAAAAGTGGACTGCACATTGTGACTTTCTTCCAACCTACTGTCTTCTGGCCTCCATTAGTCTGTGGGACTGGGTTTCCCCGCCCGGCTGGTAACACAAACTGGAGGCTCAGGTCCCTTGTATAAAATGGCCTAGTGTTTGCATAAAACCTCCGCATTCCCCCATAGACTTTAAGTCATCTCTTGATTACTGATAACATCTAATACAATGTAAGTGTTACATAAGTAATTATTATACTGTGTCTGTGTTATTAAAGGTATAAGAACAAGGAAAAAGTTTGGATGTTAAGTACAAGTATAATTATTTTGTAAAACATTTTTGAGCTTCAAAAATACCTGGTTGAATTTGCAGGTATAGAATCCCATGGATGCAGAGGACTGACTATACTATCCTTTGTGGCACTCATTAAAACTGTAGTTACTTGTGTAACTTATTTGTATCTTCTCTGACTAAAAACACTTCATAAGGGTGAGGGACTGACTGTTGTCCCTTGGTTGTCAGCTGCTAAGACAGTCTAGCAGTAGATGTTCAGTAAATATTTAACCACTTGTTTAAATTGTATATAAGTCTGTCCTCTTTAAGTATTATTTGGAGCCAGGTGTGGTGGTGCACACCTGTAATCCCAGCACTAGGGAGGCTGAGGCAGGAGGATCCTTGAGAGTTCAAGACCAGCCTATGCCACAAAGTGAGCTCAAGGCCAGCCTGAACTGCATAGTGAGACTCTTGTCTCAAAAAGACAAAAATAAATAAATAAATACTGTTAGGGCTAGGAATGTGGCTCAGTGGTGGAGTTCTTGCCTTGCATGCACAAGGCTCTGGGTTGATCCCCAGCACCACAAAAAAAAAAAAAAATATCATATTTGACGCACTAATCCCTGTTACCATTGAGATCATTACCATATGAGATTATGCCATTGTAGAATTGAGGAAAGAGTAACAGTATTATCTGCTTAATGGCCACAGAACTGTTTCTTGGCTTGCTAGTTATTTATACTATAATATATTCACGCACATACATATGTACTCTCATACACACATATATACCAACCAAATCTGTGGTGAAGTATAATAAAGATACTTTATTTTAGACATAGTATTTCCTCAGGGAAACCTTTCCTGACAATTCTTTCCCCAAAAAGAAACTTAAAATACATTGTAAGGTTTCTTTGTTGTATGTTACCCTAGCATTCTGTACTTGTCTTTTTCAGTTTGACATTTTTATTTTAGTAGTTCAGGTCATTCATCTTTTGATGAACAAGCCCACTGAGATCTGGGGGTACAGTTTACTCACCATTGTATGTATTCACTGCCTGGTACAACACCTAGATGGGCAAATATTTGTGAAATAAATATTAGTACACTTTTGAAATACAGGTTTATGAACTGAACAATCATAACTGAAATTTTGACAGAAATAATATAATATTTCCTATAATATGAAGAATTTCATGGTATAAAGTAACTTAGATCTAA
>RJWM01002911.1:29055-120651 GCA_004363535.1 Dasyprocta punctata
TTATTTAAGAGAAAATAGATACAGAAGCTAGAAATAAAAGTCAAAAAAGACAGACAAACAACAACAACAGATCTGATACGATAACATTGTAGGTTTACACACTGAGGTGGTTGAAGTTTGGCAGTAGTTACAATATTGCATATCATTACCTTCCTAGGGGTTGGGGATATTGACAGATATAGACATGTAAGATTCATTAGATCTAAATCTTTTTTGCTAGTGTACTGTAATACTTTGAAAATAATTTTAAGTATTTGTTATTCTTCATGTGAGTCAGTTATTCAGTAAGTCCCCAGCTTATGAATGAATTCCGTTTCGGGAGACCTTTTGTAAGTCACATTCCTTCGTAAGTCTGACAAAGTGAATCTTACATACCTTTGACATAAATATACAATGTAAAGCATAAAAAAATCAGATGCAAGGTTTTTTGTATCTGTGAAAGTTCACAACTTGGATATTCTTAAGTCAGGGACTTTTATGGCAGCTATTTTTGTTATGATTCGTTTTTGTTTGTGATACTGGGGATCGAATTCTGGACCTTTGCATATCATCAGCCATTTTTTTACTTTTTCTTTTGAGACTGAGTCGCAGAGTTGCCCAGGCTAGGTCCTAGCTGGTGACCCTCTTGCTTCATCATCCCAGAGCACTGGGCTTTCCGTTGTGTACCTGTAGCCCCCACTTTTGTTCTGCTTATTTAAATCAATTAAATAGCTAGAACATATAACTATAAATTTATGGTAATTTGGATGAGATGTTTGTAACCTGTTAATTAACAACATATAATGCCACTGCTGCATTGTTTGGTTTTATCTTAATAAACTTTAATTTTTTCTTTTCCAGCTATTATTCATGGACTGTCTAGTCTTACATCTGATCAGTTGAGAACTGTATACATATGCCAGTTTTTGACAAGAATTGCAGCAGGAAAATCCCTTGGTAAATATACATTTTAATCTTGTACTGGAAATAGTTTATGTTCAAATACAAGCTAATGAGAAGAAATACTGAAAACTGTTTTTTAGAGTTTGCTTATAGATGTCTTACCAATGCATATGTGCTCACACACATGTGTATTTAAAATGCGTACAGTGAAACTTTAGCATAGTTCTTTCCAGAAACATGCTTGTAATCCAAAGCACTTGTGTGTCAAACTGGATTTCTCTATGAGAAATAATGAAAATCCAGTTGATTTATTCCATGACCCAAAAATATTCATATAAAAATGTAATATAATACAAAATAATAAAGAAAATACAGAATATGAAGAAAAATAAACGTGTGCACCTGTAATCCTAGCACTCAGGAGGCTGAGGAGTGAGAACTGCTGGGAGTTCAAGGCCAGCCTGAGCTACATAGTAAGTTCAAAAGCCAGTCTGAGCTGCATAGTGAGACGCTGTCTCAAAAAAAAAGAAAAAGAAATTAACCTGCACTTACCTTTGAAAACCTTTGTGGCTGGTGTGAGAGACAAAAGAAGGAAGAGGATTATTGTGTAGAACGACTTTCGCTATCCCCAGTAGAATTTCTGCTTTCTGTTGACTCAGTGGAATCTTTTTCTTGTCATGCAACTTGAACAAAGAACTTATCCAGTGATACTTGCTTTTGCCTCCTTTTGAGGGTTTCACAGAAGTGTGACATTGCATTGTTGTTTAAAAGAGTCATTGCTCGCACTGCTACAACTTTATTCATGTGGTCCTTTTCTACATATTTTTGCACTCTTTCCCACATTTTACAGATCTCCTTAATCTCATTCGAAGTGAGGGGTTCCTCTGCCTTATTCTCCTCCTATGCAGTTGAGCTCTCCATAACCTCTTGCTGTTGGGGGATCAGCACAATCCCAAAGCAAGCAAATGAGAAGGGAAAGAGGGAGAACCTACCATTGGCTTAGTTATGATCACATGACATTTGTCATCACATACTACTCATATTGCAAGACATTGCTCCTTTTTTTTTTTCCTTTTTTTTTCTTCTTTTTTTTTTTTTTGCAGCACCGGGGATTGAACTTACAGCCTTGCGCCTGCCGGGGATTGAACTTACAGCCTTGCGCCTGCCAGGGCAGGCGCTTAAGCCACTGAGCCAAACTCCCGGCCCTGGTTTTTTTGAGGCAGGGTCGCACTACGTAGCTCAGGTCGGCCTTGCACCACATTGTAGCCCAAGCCAGCCTCGAACTCACAACGCTCCGCCTACCTCAGCCTCCCGAGTGCTGGGATTAAAGGCGTGCGCCACCACGCCCGGCTATTGCTCCTTTTTTAAGATAAAATTTTTTATAAATCTTTGCTTGTCTTGTGGAACATTTGCAGAACAAGTTACCTGAAATCCAAAGTTTTATTATAAATGAAATAGTCTGTCTTCTTAGAGCAGTGGTTCTCAAATTTTAGTCTGTTTTAGAATTACTTGAAGAGCCTCTTAAATAACAGTGCTGAATCCTGCTTTCCCCACAAGTTGCATAATCTGTAGGAGATGGACCTCTGGAATTTACATTTCTAGTAAGATTTTAGGTGTTTCTGATGCTATAGTGGAAGAACTATTTCATGGACTCACAGCTTTCACTTTAAATTTTATTATATAACTTTGTGCTCATGCCCATTGTATGCTATTTTTACTGGCCACTGTGGTATTTGAAATTTTCTGCAATACTGGGGATTGAATTCAAAGCCTTTACCCTGAGCTACATCTCTTTTTTATTTTTATTTTGAGGCAGGGTCTCCCTAAGTTGCCCTGACTAGCTCTAATTTGGGATACTATTGCCTCAGCCTCTGCAAGCAGTGGTTTGACAGGCTTGTGCCACCATGTCCGACTGATACTTGAAGTATTTTATTTAAACTTGATGTGTAGACACTTATTTACAGCCACAGTCTCTCTCCCTTTTTTCCACAGTTCGTATTAGATTATAATGAGCAATTTTGGTTCAGTTTTACTTACAGCTTGGTCATTTGAAGTGTAGTTTGGTACAAATAATTGGTTGTTATAATTTAAAAATGCTTTCCCAGCAGTTCTGGGTAGTGGACAGTATTTATGTGACACTCCAACTTAAAAACACATTCTACAAACCCTGAGTATTAGTACCATTTTCAGGGACCTCACTAAATCATTTCTGGCTCATGTAGCCTGCTTTGTTTAGGGATTGAGATTAGGTCTGGAGTGTTGGTATTAGGGCATATAGGGAGAGCAGAGTAGATGTGGAAAAGCAAGACATAGCAAAGCCTACTGCTAAAGAGAAAAACAGGATGATATAGACACAATTGGAAAATTCCAGACCTGGCAGACCATAAGATAGTGTTGTTAACAAGGTTCTTTTGTAAATTAAATGTATCAAAATAATTGTACCCAGTAGTGTTTTATAAATAGCTCTTGTTCAGTATGTTTTAGTTTCTTCACCAAAAACTTCCCATCCCATAAAAAGAGGGGACATCCCAAGGTTGTTTTGTTTTGTTTGTTTTATTGTGGTACTGGAAATTGAGCTCAGAGCCTTGTGCATTATAGACACTCTACCACTTAACTATATTCTGGCCTAATCGTGTGGTTTAATCTTGAAATTCACTAGAATTTCCGTTTCTGTTTTTGTTTTTGATTTTTTGAAACAGTGTCTTGCTGTATAGTTCAGTCTGGCTCAATCCTCTTGCCTCAGCCTTCCAACTTCTGGGATTACATGCATGCACCATTAGGTCTGGCTAGGATTTCCTTTGAGTATGTATCCTAGATATAATAGACCAGGATCAGCTATCATGGATCAGTGTATTTCATTATAATGGACTCACATGAAGAAGCATTTAAAGGGTTTTTGGTATGTGTAAACTATAATACTATTTTTAGTGGTTGCTCTATATTAGTACTGTTCAAGAGATGTAGGCCACATGTATAATTTAAATAGGTATGTTAAGTAGAGTTAATTTTAATCATATTTAATCCAGTATTTTTAAAACATGTCAACAAGTAATCTGTAAAAATGTTAATGAAATAATTTACTATTTGTGGAAAGTCTTTATGATAAACTTGGTATGTATTTTATACAAAGCACTTGTCAGTTTGGACTAGGGACATTTTAACTACTCAGTAATTATATATGACTCGTATTTACTATATTGGTTTTCATTTACTCCACATAGCATTAAAATACTTTAAATGTCTCAAACGGGAAAATATTTGTTTATGGCAGATTTTCTCTCTTCCTGGGTCTTTATTTCTTAAGATCCATGAGATTGAGAGATTTCCCAGCCTCCTACATTACCTCAGAACTCAACAAATATGTTATGAGGAAAAGCCAATCATGTGTTGCAGTTTATCTAGTTTCTAGTCCATCAAACCAGCCCCAAAGAAACTACCAAGAGCTTTTCTTATTTCTCTGCCCCTTTCTGAAGAGTCCTGCTTCTGAAGTATACTGAATTCTCTGCCACGTCCAAAATGAGCAGATAAGTTCAGGGAAGAAAACAAATATAAATCATCAGCTTACCTCAGAAGGAATTCTCTGTCTCCTTGGAATTTTAGTTCATCTCATTTTCATTGCTTCCACAGCTATCCCATACTTTTCGTAACATAGTTGTGTAATTTATTCACCTTTTTTTTAGCTGCAGTGGACATGTTCAACACTATCCTATTGTGTTAGTTACTTTTGTCTCATTGCTGGGACAAAATACCCAACACCCAAAGTTAAGGAGGGAAAGGTTTATTTAGCTCACAGTTTGTGGAGGTTTCAGTCCATGATCAGCTATCTCCAAGGCAGGGTGGCATGGCGGAGGGGCAAGAGTTCACGGTGGCAGAAGACAGCAGAAGCAACAAGAGCAAAAATGGTAGGAGAACGAGAAGATTCTTTCTGTCCCTTATATTCATCTGCCCTGGGGCTACCCACCCCAGGGCAGATGAAGCACTCACACCCATCATCCCAGCATTGGACTATGAGCAAACTATAGATGCCTGCCTGCATGACTGCATGTTGCTTTGGGGGGACATTAGATACAAACCATAACTCCTATAGACCACTGGAAATGAGTATCTAAATGGTTAAATTTTTGAAGTTCTAACATATATTTTTCCATATCTTATATTTGTAAGGTGGAAAGCAAATTATTGAGCAGAATTAAGTAATATCAGTTAATAAAAATGTATATATTAAGAAAGCTGAATATTGAAATGAATTTTTAGTTGAGTGTGGTGGCACATACCGTAATCTCAACACTCTGGGAGACTGAGGCAGAAGGAACACAACTTTGAATCCCACCTGAGCAACTTAGCCCAAACTCTATCATGAAATAAATAGAAGGGCTAGGATTGTAGCTCACTGCAAAAGCCATGGGTTTAATCCCTAGTACTGAAAAAAGAGGTAGGGGAGTAGGGCTAAGAAATTTTCTGTTTTCTAGCTGGAGTAAGGAAAGCATTCAAGGAAATAGATTTTATGCATACTTGTCAGAGTATAAAAATGATATTCTAGACAAAACAAAAACTTCAGCATTATTTGGCAAATCACACGTTGCCATAGATTTCTTGATTTCTCCATGTTCATCTTAAACTTTCTCTTCACCTAGACTTCCTGTGTGAATAAAAGTCAGCACCACTTACCCATTTATTTAAAACTGAATTTTCTATTTTTTTCTCACATTCCACATTTAATCCATTAGCAAGTCTTGTTCTATATTCAAAATTAGTTCCAGACTGGACAACTACTTACCTCATCTATGATCTGATGACAAACATCTAACTTGTACACTCTTTAAACACCATAACCCTACTGAGGATCTTTGTTCTTACTATCCACTTTGGAATATTTTTTGTTCAGATCTTGTATAACTGTTCCTTGTACTTTCATGTTGTGTCAATCTTGGCTCCACTATCAATTGCTCAGAAAGGCCATTTCAAACTACTTTGCCTGAAAGAACTTTTCAATAACTCTGCCCTTCTTGATTACTAGTGGCCTTATTCTTTCTAGCCCTCACTATTTACTAATATATTGCTTGTCTCCCAGTAGTGTGTAAGCAATATAAGAATGGGTACTTTAGCCGGGCGTGGTGGCACACACCTTTAATCCCAGCACTCGGGGAGGCTGAGGTAGGCGGAGCGTTGTGAGTTCGAGGCCGGCTTGGGCTACACCGCGAGCACAAGGCCGGCCTGAGCTACATAGTGCGACCCTGCCTCAAAAAACCAGGGCTGGGAGTTTGGCTCAACAGCTTAAGTGCCCGCCCTGGCAGGCGCGAGGCTGTGAGTTCAATCCCCGGTACCGCAAAAAAAAAAAAAAAAAAAAAAGAATGGGTACTTTGTCTTATTCCTTGAGATGCCTGTAGCTTTTTAGGCAAGAGCTTGTACATAGTGACCAGCAAACATTTTTTGCTTAAATTGTAGATTATAAGACATGGAAGACATACATAGTGAAGTTCTAGATTGAGTTGTTAAATGTGTAATTTACTAATTAGTTACAAGCTATTGTGAGTCTTTGTTCAGGATAACGTGACCAAAATTTTGTCTTAGGAAAGTGTAACAGTAGTACAACTACTAAATATTCATCGAGGTCCTATAAAATTATTTGAATCAATTTTAAATTAAGCTGAAGGTCTGTCTTGAGGTTTAGTATAATGCAGATAGGTTTATATAAACTAAGAATTCTGTTACTGTGATACCATATGTAAAATGTAGTTTCTTTTACACCTTAAAATTATTTTAGGAGCCACATGCACTGGCATATGTCTGTAATTCCAGTACTCAGCAATCTTAGGCAAGAGGATTGTAAATTTAAGGCCAGTGTGGGCTGCGTAACAAGCTCAAGGCCATCCTAGACTACTTAGAGACTACCTCAGAAACTCTGAAAAAAAAAATCAGTATTTTGGGACTGAGGATCTAGCTCAGTGGTAGTGTTCTTGCCTAGCATGTGTGAGCCCTGTATTCAACCCCTAGCATGGGAAACAAAAACCCAAAGACCAGCAACTCAGTATTTTAATAAAGAATAACCTTGGGTTTTGTAATCGTCAGGGTATTCCCCTCCCAATTTTAAAATTGATCTTAATGAGAAAATTCAAAAATCACTTTCTTAACCTGGCATATGTGAGAACAATGCCTGGCTCTTATAAGGACTGATCTAAAAACATGGTTTATGGGTTTTTGCGGGGGTTGTTTTGTTTGAGTACTAGAAATCGAACTCAAGACCTCACACCTGCCAGGCAGACACTGTGACACACTGATCTATATCCACGGCCCATGTTTAAATTTTTAAAACAGGTTTCTTATGATAAAAGACACATTGCCATTAATCCCCCTCAAAATGTTCCCCTTCATTTCAAACACGCCTCATTGTTCTTGCCATTTTCTGAAGCAGTTCTGGAAATCCTCTTTTGTGTCTTTATGAGGTGCTATTAAAAATACAGTGAATTGGGCAGGGGACCATCAGTATCTGCCTTGTCCACAAAGTCAAAATGACCGCAAAAGGTGAATGTGTTGAATTAATTTGGGAGATGAAAATAGTCAGGACAGTCAGAAAAAAGGTCTTCCAGAACTGCTTCAGACAGTATCAAGAGTGGTAAGTGTTTTTAACAAAACAAGGGGGAGTATTTTAGAGGGATTAATAGCAGTATGTCTTTAATATATTATAGTTATTTTTATGTTTTAAACATTCACCGTATTTTTGATCACTGCATAATATACAGCTTAGTAAATATTTAAAGGGATGCACTTTTGAAAAACTGTTATTATAAGGTTCTACTTAGCCGTCTAAGTTACTTACTTTTGTTTTTAAAAGATGCACAGTTCGAAAGTGATGAGCGAATTACACCGTTGGAATCAGCCCTGATGATTTGGTCTTCAGTTGAAAAACAACATGACAAACTTCATGAAGAAATACAGAATTTAATTAAAATTCAGGTATGAGTATTACATTGTGCTAAAGCATGAAAACATAACATCCAAAATAAATTAAAAGGAACTTAATGGAAATTGGGCAGTAAATGCAGAGTAAAAATTTGATACATTCTTTCTCTTTAGAAATTTGACCTTTGGTTTGTAGTCTTGACATAAGTACCAGGCCTACAACTGAGTTCTATATTCCATATTATGTTTGTGTTAACCCTATGCAGGAAATACAGAATACTGGTTCTGTTTAAAAATTACCAAGCAACCTTCAAAAACCAGATATTTGTGCTCTCCTAATTTCAACTTTAGGATTATATGTATGAAAAAAAAATAGTATTTTTGTTTGTGAGTTATTTGGTGCTAGAGTTTGAATCCAGGGTCTCTAAGCATGTACTTTGCAGTAGTTAGCTTTCCCATGCTGGACATAATACCCCACATCCACAATTTAAAGGAAGAGAAATTTAATTTGGCTCACTTCTCAACTCCTTGACTTAGTCCATGGTCATCTGGCTCCAAGGCAGAAACATGGTGCTACGGTATGGTAGAGAAAAACTGCTTAGTTCATGTGTTCAGGATGCAAAGCCAGGAACAGTACTGGAGAGGGAGGGACAAGAGACCAGGCATAGACCCCAAGTCCATACCTTCATGACTCACCTACACACACCTAGAAGTGTGCTCCACCAATCCCAGATTTACACTCTGCCCTAACCACCACATGCTGTATCACTGAGATGCATCCTAGGCCGGTGTTTCTAATTAGTAATAGATTATTGGTCTTTGTGAACAAGAGATGTAAAATGTTAACCATGTTAAGAGAATTTTAGTAGATTGAAATCAGTCATCGAATGATTTGATTCAAAACTTTTTTTTTTCCTAGCAGTCAAAGCAAATACTGAGAGCTTTTCTCAACTAAACTTTTCCTCAGGTTTTTAGAATTAAAAATTAATTTACGAGTGAAGACAGAAAAGCCAGTTGATTTCCATCTTTCCCAGGAATTAGGGTATATTGCTATCAAGTAGAATCGAGACCTGAAGAGAAGCAAATGAGCAAAAAAATGACTGCATCATATAAGAATTCAAATCAGGACAAAAGTTTTTCATTTTGTCCAGTCATTTGGAGCCCTGGAGGAGCCTGACCTTCACTACAGTGCTGCTATAAATTTGAGTGTATAAAAATAAAGTATGTAACAACTATTTAGTACATACCTTGCTTACTATTTTCCATGCACTATTCTAAGCACTTTCGGTAACTCTTTAATCCTCCTAACAATTCTGTAAAATAGTTACACTTATTATTTCCACTATTTTGTATATAAGAAAACTGAGACATCAGGAGGTTGAAGTCTATGTAACTACTCAGGTAGTAATAGTCATTCTGTAACTTAACACATTGTCATATCCGAAAGGCCAGTGTGTAAAATGACCATTCAGAAGTATCTGACTAGCTTGTTTTCTAGTAGAGATTTCTAGGGATTCTGACTAGTGAATTTTACCATCATAAGAGGCATCTGTGTCCTCTCTGATTTGTCTTTCACTGAAAATTAATACAGTGAGCCCCAACTTAGAGATAAGTTTTGTTCTGAGAGAATGTTCATAATTTGGATTTGTTCATAAGTCTGACGAAGTGAGCCTTACACTGTACCTTTGACACGAAATACAATGTAAAGCATTAAAAAACCAAATGTGAGTTTCATTCATATCTGTGAAAGTTTGCAACTCAAATGTTCGTAAGTCAAGGATTTACCGTATTTAAGTGGGTCCTGAATATCTGTCACTTAGCTTCTGATTTATTAATGCCACCTTTTAGTTTGGCCTAAATTAGAGGTCGAATGCTAAACATTTGTTAGTGAATATTCTTAGAACCAGTGAAATTTTTTGTATTTCATTTTTGTGTCTTGTCAAACAAAAACTGTTACTTATCAAATAAAAATTATTAAGCTCATAAAGGAAGTTTTTTGGCAGTACAGGGTGTTGAACTCAGGCCCTTCACGCTGAGCTACATTCCTAGCACCTTTTCTCTTATTTTGGGACAGGGTTTAATTAATCATTAAATTGTCCTGGTTGGGCTCAAACTTGGCCTTCTCCTGGTAGCCCTCCAGAGTGCTGGATTTTAGGCATGCACTATCATGCCTGACATGTGAAAATGTGTTAAATGTTCAGGTTTGACTTTTTTCCATCATAACAGTTATTGCATGTTTTAAAAAATAGTCTAAGGTGTGTATTTGTCATTTTGTCTTTAAGGCTATAGCTGTTTGTATGGAACATGGCAGTTTTAAGGAAGCAGAAGAAGTTTTTGAAAGAATATTTGGTGACCCATATTGTCACACGGTAATTGCTTAAATTAAAGACATAGTTTTAGAACTGTTTGTATGGAATGAGGAAAACTGCAAGAAAATTGTAGGATAAAAAGATTGCTTTCTCTAACCTAATATATCAAAAATATTTTAACATTAAATTAATATAAAACTCATTGAGGTATTTTGCATTTCTTTTTTGTTTCAAATCTTTGAAATCTGGTGGGATTTTATAGGTGTGATATGTCTAAATTCATGTTAACTAGTTCAGGGGTTTGGCAGCCATGCCTGGCTAGTGACTACCATAACAGGCAGCACAGGTGTAAAAGAAATCATTACTTTGCTTATTTTTCTGGAGTTTCTTATATAATCATTTAGTCGTGTGTGTGTGTGTGTGTGTGTGTGTGTGTACACATGCACAAAATGTTAAGGTCAGTGGGTCTCAATTTGTAAAATACTGGTGTTATTGAAGTGAGTTAAGCATATTCAAAGAAAGAAAAGATGGCTTAAATATATTATTTTTAGAGAAATTTTTATCGAACACAGCATAGCTCTGAAAAATCCATGTGTCATAGAGTATAAGTCGATGTGTTTTAACAAAAGGAGTACATTAGTGTGAGGAGCCCCTGGACCAGAAACAAGTACCCGCCTCCAGTCACTACTGTAGAAGGGTACTACTTTCTTAAGGGGGGATCGCTACCCTAACTAATACTGCTGAAGATTAGTTTTACTTATTTGTGAACTTTTTAGAATGGAATCATATAACAGGTTTTTATATAAGTTTTTTCCAGTTTGAGGTTGTATTGTTTTTATTTGTTTTATTTTATTTTGTTTTGCATTACTGGATATTAGAAAATTTTCATAGGTAAAGATATCATTGAATATTAGTACAATGAACAGGTATTTATCATTCATCTACAATTTTATTTCGAGTACTGGGGATTGAACCCAGGGCCTTCACACTACTACATCCTTTGCCCTTTTTTCATTTTTTACTTTGACACAGATTTGCTGAGTCACTAAGTTGCCAAGGCTGAACTTGAACCTGGGATCTTCCTGCCTCAGCCTCCCAGGGTGCTGGGAGTACAGGCTTGTACTGCCACACCCACTTAGCTGTATCATATTTATAGGTCTTTCATAGCATAAATATGCATTTCTGTGTAGTATATACTTAGGACTACATTGCATGAATCATAACTGTACAGGTATTCACCTGTTCATTTATTTATTTGCCCTCAGCTGTCCTTGAACCTTGAGGTCCTCCTGAGTAGCTAGGATTACAGGCATGCTTGGCTACACCTGACCTCGTTTATTCAATCTTTAAAGTACAAACATGGCAATTATTCCCCACTCACCTTATAAAGAATGCAGGTATAAGAATGTGCATCAAGGTAGTACAGTATTCAGGAAGTCACTTTGAGTGTAGTATTACCTTATCTCTTTAAATCATATACGCATACTCAGTTGTAGTTCATACTACCAAACAGTTTTCCCAAGTAGTCACGGCAGTTCCTCCAGTAGGGTCGGAGTGTTTCAGTTGCTCCATAGACCTTCTGTGGTTTTCATTTCAGTCATTCTGGCTATATGTAGTACTATCACAGCGAGTTTTAATTTCTATTTGTCTAATGACTAATAAGGTAGAGCACTTTTTTATATGCTAGTCAGCTTTAAAGTCAGTTGCAGTTAGGTAAGATTTTGTCCATCACTAATACGACCCTGCTGCTATGATATAATTCTATAATGATTGCAGGTGATACATTTTTTGGGTTCCTTGACTCTCTTCTCTTTAACATTACACACTACTGAAAACTCCACTTTTGTATCTTTCAAAGGAAGAAAACAGCCACACATGCTAGTGCATAGCTTGTAATCAGCTACTCCAGAGGCTTAGGGAGGAGGGTTGTAAGTTTAAGGCCAACCTGGGCAACATAGAAGACCCTGTCTCAATAAAAAGGGCCAGTGATGTAGCTCAGTGCTAAAATGCTTGCCAGTGTGCACAGGGCTCTGGGTTGAGTCCTCAGGACTGTAGAAGAGGAAACAAGGAGGGGAGGGGAGAGAGAGAGAGGGAAAAAAAGAAAGAAAACTTAATGTCCAATAAACATTAAGAGATTAAGAGAAAGTACTTGACCTCACTAGAACCTATCAGTGCAATACCAAATATTGATGCATTGAAATACAATTTCCCGTCCCTCATACTAGCAACAATTAAAGTGTCCTAGAACACTAAGGGTTCAAAACATGAAGAAATGATGAGACCAGCTACTGTAAGTTCATCCCTAGAGTATAAATTTGTACATAAACTGTGAAGACCATTTTAACAAAATCTACAAGCATGAGTTCTAGCTAGTTTCACGTCCCAAGATCCTAATATGCCTAGCTTTGCTTCTACTGTACAGTTTTAAAGCCATAAAGGCCTAAACACAAAAACAAAAACATAGACCTCATTGAAATAGTCAGTCTGGTATCATTCTGAGGCTTTGTAAGTTCTATAGTTTTTACCAGGCAAGGTGGCACATACCTGTGATCCAGTACTCTGGGAACCTAACACAGGAGGATCGCAAGTTTGAGTGCAGCCCAGGCAACTTACTTAGTGAGACTTCAAAAGAAAAAATGGCTGAGGATGTAGCTCAGGGTGAAGGTTGTTGGTTCAATTCCTAGCAGTACCAGGGAAAATCATCTTAGAACCATGCTAAACAGTACTATGTATTTATAGATACATGCATATGGAATGCAACAATAAAGAAATTTATGAGAATGGCAAATTCTAAATTCAGGGTAATGGTTACAGGTGTAGGAAGGGAATGGGATACAATCAGATTACGGTAGTAAACAGAGACTTCAACCATATTCATAATAGCATTTTGTTTTTGTTTTGCTTTGTTTTGTTTTGTTTTGTTTTGAAACTGAGTCCCACTATTGTAGTTCAGGCTGGCTTGGACTCACTATGTAGCCCAGGTTGGCCTCGAACTCACAGCAGTCCTCTTTGCCTCAGCCTCCCAAGTGCTGGGATTACAGGCATGTACCACCACGCCTGGGATAATGTTTTATTTTTAAACTCAGTAATATACAATCAATTTTTTGTTTCAGTTTGGGTTGGGTTGGGGGGTTTTGTAGTTTTTTTGTGCTGTTGCTGGGATTGCTTAAACCCTCCTGCATGCTAGGCAGGTGTTGTACCACTGAGATACATTGTATCTAGCTCCATTATACTCTTTTTATCCTATTGTATGTGTTGAAATATCAAACATTCAAAAACTAGTGGTCAAAAAAAAATAGTGGACACAGGGTGTGGGGGACATAAAAAGAAAAATATATATTGGCAGATTGTTTAAAACAGTATTTTTAAATTCTTAATTGTGTGTAAGCTTATTAACAAAGTGATGGTTTTCAGTTAAATAATATGACGGAATTTTTTGTATTTGAATTTTATTTTTGTAATTTACATTAATATGTTTCTCCTGTTTTCTTTAGACATTGGAAAGGAAATTGCTTATGATAATCTCTCAGAAAGATCCATATCACTCCTTTTTCCAACACTTCAGCTACAACCACATGATGGAGAAAGTTAGAAGCTTCGTGAATTGTGTGCTAAGTGAAAAATCATCAACTTTTCTAATGAAGGTATATTATTTCAAGGAGTCGAATATGGATATTATAAAGGAGAACATTCAAGATAGAAAACATTCAAAACTAGTCAAGATTTTACATAGTGGTTTTGTAGAAGAATGTAAAACGGTATAACTAGTGGATCTGAAGGGTCTGTAGGTGATCTGTGTAGTATTTTTGCTATCCTTTTTTGGCAGTGCTAGTGATGGAGCCTTGGGTTTCTCACATGGGAGGCAAGTGTTCCACCCTAAGTTGTACTGAGCCCTGTGAATTTTCAGAATATAAGCTGGAGAAATTTTCAGATTAAAAAGTTGAGAGGAAAATTTAAGATGACTTAAATAATTGAAAATTAATTTTTAGTTTTAAGTGAATTTTTTTCCTTTTTTTTTTTTTTTTTTTTTTTTTGCGGCACCGGGAATTGAACTCACAACCTCGCGCCTGCCAGACAGGCTCTCAAGCCACTGAGCCAAACTCCCAGCCCTGGTTTTTTGAGGCAGGGTTGCACTATGTAGCTCAGGCTGGCTTTGCACTCGCATTGTAGTCCAAGCCGGCCTCGAACTCACAACACTCCACCTACCTCAGCCTCCCGAGTGCTGCGATTAAAGGCATGTGCCACCATGCCCAGCATTAAGTGAATTTTCAATAAAATTTTTGACATTTTTAGGAAAAAACAAAGGTAAGTTCAAGACTATTTTTTTCCTTTAATGTTTATTTTTTTCCAGTATTGGGGTTGAGCACAGGGCCTTGTATCTGATAGGCAAGTACTCTATCACTGAGCTATGTCTGCAGCCCCTACCCCCTTTGGTAGTACCTGGGATTGATTTTAGGCCTTCACACTTAAGCTACATTCCCTAACCATTTTTTAATTTTTTATTTTGAGTCATATTCTCCCTAGTCACTTAAGTTTCCCAAGTAGCCTGGAACTTGCAGTCTTTATGCCTCAGCCTCTCAGAGTACTATAGACATGTCACCTTGTCTGGCTTAACTTGTTTTTTTTTTCCTGTTTCAACCTCAAAAAATCAATGTGTTATTACAGTGGAACATAATTAAAGATAGTTTATTTTGGAATATCTGGAAATTTGATTTTTTAAGTACCTTTTTTTTTTTTTCTTAAAATGGCCTAGAAACACTGTCTATCAAGCTTTTTTTTTTTTTTTTTTTGGGGGGGGGGGCACCGAGGATCGAACTCACAGGCTCGCACCTGCCAGACAGGTGCTTAAGCAGCTGAGCCAAACTCTGACCCTGGTTTTTTTGAGGCAGGGTTGCACTATGTGGCTCAGGCCGGCCTTGCGCTCGCATTGTAGCCCAGGCTGGCCTCGAACTCACAACGCTCCGCCTACCTCAGCCTCTCGAGTGCTGGGATTAAAGGCGTGCGCCACCACGCCCGGCTACCAAGCATATTTATTAGGAAAGATCTCTAGTTCTTATAAAACAAGCAGGTAACAAAAGTAGTTGCCAACATTGTTAAAATTACTGTTCAAAAATAACAACATGGTACTTTTTATTGGCTAGTGAGCAGATACGTTAGCTGTGACCATCTAGTAAACAAAAGGTATAATGATCTTCACTTAGACTGGCTTAATGCATTCTTTTCTCTCCCCTCTCTGCGCACACCACTTTTTAAGGCAGCAGTAAAAGTAGTGGAAAGTGAGACAACGAGAATAATAACTTGTCAAGATAAATCTAATGGTAATGATGATGAAACAGAAACTGAAGCTAATTTGATTAAAGGAAAAAGGTTTGTAAACGCGTTCTTTTTTTGTCTTATGAATGTTCTCACTTTATGTGAAAACAATGCCAGTGAGTCACTACTAGTAAAAATATTTAATATTCTGTTATCTTACTGATGACTTAATATTTGGATCTTTTAAGTTCTATACAGTTACTTCATGACTTGTACAAATTATATATGCTAAACAAAAACTAGGGAATGAGAAGATGCAGCCATTTAAATAATTAATTTCATTTACTATTCTCAACAAAGGTGGGCTTATTAGGAAACAAGTTTTAGATTGGAAATCTTAATAATTTGTGCCCCTTTGTTGTGCCCACACCCCACATACCTTTGTGATGTGATTCATTATGTACTAAGTTATCGTTCATGTATCTTCTCTAAGGGTAGACTGACAGCTCCGTCTTAGCTAAAGAGATTGCTTCACTGCTGAAGAAAAACAAGTTGTATTACATATTGAATGACAGTAGTTCAGTCTCTAAAATTATTTTTTCTTTAGGAGTTCTCAAGGATAGTTTAGTTTTTGTCATTTCATAGTGATAGGGATTGAACCCAGGACCTTGCACATGCTAGTTAAGTACTCCACTACCACGGAGCTATATCCCCAGCCTAGGGGTGATTTTTATCTTTTGCCATATAAATTAATCCTTTTTGAAAAAATAAAACCCTTAGCATTTAAAAGGTCCTCTTATCTATTAAACCCATTATCTGTTCTCTCCATCTTCCACCCAACCCATGGCCAGTTAGTCAAACCCCTGTAGTCTATGGTTGGATATATTTGGTACCAGGCACATTATGCTTCTTGAGACCATGACTTGAGTGGTGCAGGGAGCCTGCCTTAACCATTTATTTGTAGGTGGAGATTAGGATCCAAAATCAATATACACTACATTGAGTATTTCCTCATTTTGTGCATGCCTGCCTGCTAGTCACTGGTTCATCTCTCCCAAACACTATGCTGACTCCTGTTCTTATTAGAAGTTTTGTTTCTTACTGATTTTTTTCCTAATACCAATTTTGAGGAATAGAGATTTCATTTTATTGGTTTCATTACTTCATTTTGTTTAGAAAATCAAAGTTTAATGATTTGGAGACCCAGTACATTCTTGTAGCCAAGGCTTCCTGCCTAATGTAAATAAAATAAAAATTTATACTGTAGTTCTTGTAGTTAAAGAAGATTGCAAATATATTTCCTATATTCTGTCCTTACACAGTACCATCCACTTACTTCAGGTTCTCTCCTATACACAGACATAGTGTAGTTAGTGTAAAATACCTTTTGTATTCTTCTCCACCTCTCTGCACCTGACTCTTCCTCACATATCCAGTTGTGTCTCCATGTATTAAGAATCCCATCTAAAAAATGCTTCTTGTTCATTTTTACTCATCATTTTATGTTCTAGATTATTATATAGCTTTGTACTGCACCAACCCATTCTCATGTGACTTCCAGAGTTAGCTTTCAGAAAAGAAAATGTGTAGATTACTTCTCAGCTCAACTTTTTGTAGATGTGTCAGACTTTACTGATGTGGAGCATAAAGCCTTTCACAGCCTCAATTATTTTTTGATGGGGGTGGGTACCAGTGTTCAAACTCCTGACCTTGCTCTTGCCAGGCAGGCACTGTGCTGCTGAGCTATATCTCTAGCCCAGTCTTCTCTTAACATAGTTTCACTTACACCTATCAACCATGGTCCAAAAATATTAACTGAAAAATTCCAAAGACAAATAATTGGTAAGTTTTAAGTTGTGTGCCTTTTTGAATAACATGACAAATTCTCACACTTTCCTGCTGCTCAAGCAGGATATAAATCATCCCTTTGTCCATTGCATCCCTTCTTACCCATCTCAGTTATCTTAGTTACTTTTCTCATTGCTGAAACAAAATACCCCACACCCAGAGTTAAAAGAGGAAGGATTTATTTGGCTCACGGTTTGTACAGGTTTCAGTGCATCATCGGCTGGCTCCAAGGCAGGGTGGCATTGCAGAGGAGAAACAGTTTCTGCCAGACAGAAGGTGCCAGAGAAACAAGGGACAACCACAGCCCTTTATATCCCTTATACTCATCCAGGCTCCTTAGAGCAGGCAGCACTCACACCCTTCATCCTAGTGCCCTTGATCCTAGCACTGCACTGTGAATCAATCCCAGCACCACACACTCTAGATCCAGCCACCTCTGAACAAGCCTCACGTATGACTGCATGAGACTTTGGAAGGAGGCATCTAACACAGGCCATAACATCAGTTATCAGTTGACATTTGGAATATTATAGTACTTATTTAAGTAACCCTTATTTTACTTAATAATGGCCCCAAGCTATAAAAGTAGTGATGTTGGCAGTTTGGATATGTTACAGAAAATCCATAAAAAGGAAAAAGCTTCCTTTAAGTAGAAAGGCGAAATTTATTGACCTAATAAGGAAGGTAAAACTTTGTACATTGACATTACTAAGATCTGTGAAATTGTGCAGAAAGAAAAATTTATGCTAGTTTTGCTGACTTCGAACTGCAGAAGTTACTGCAGCAGTTTTTGAAAAGTGCTTATTTTTAGGGCTCAGTACTAGTTAGTTTCAGGATTCTGCTGAGGGCCTTGGAACAGATCTCCCAGGTATTAAAAGAAGCTGCTATATTTATACAATGCTTTAGGGTATGACATGTTGCCTTCCGATAAAGCATCATTTTTGTTTATGTCTTTAACCCACATTTTTGTTTTTTTGTACTGGGGATCATATCCAGGGCCTTCTGACTAACTTACATCCTCATTTCCGTACCCCGTCCACCCCCTTTTGAGACAGGGTCTTGACAGGTTGCTCAAACTGAGCTTGAACTTGCAGTCCTGCTGCCTCAGCCTCACTGAGCACTGGAATTACAGGCATATACCATCAAACCTGACTCCACCCACAAATTTAATACCCTTTCCTTCTTAACTAAGCACTTGTTATGCACTGTGGCAGTAAATTTGCAGTTTGAGGTGCGACAAAAAAAAGTAATACACATTTATTTTCCCTTTTTTCCATTTATTATGGCAGTACTATGATCACCTGACTGCTGAGCTACATCCCCAGCGCTTTTTATTTTGAGACAAGATCTTGGCTGAGTTCCCTGGGCTGACCTCCAGTTTAGTCCTCCTACCTCAGCCTCCTGAGTAGCTGGGATTAAAGGCATGTGCTCCCAGGTCTAACTGAATATTATTTTCTTAAGAATTTCAGAGTTCAAGACCGGCTTGGGCTACAACACGAGCGCAAGGCTGGCCTGAGATACATAGTGCGACCTTGCCTCAAAAAACTAGGGCCAGGAGTTTGGCTCAGTGGCTTAAGCACCTATCTGGCAGACGCAAGGCTGTGAGTTTGATCCCCAGTGCCACAAAAAAAAAAAAAGAATTTCACAGATTTGTTTTTACAGTAGAACTTAGCAGTGTGGCATATGCTTCTCTTTTCCTTGTTGAGAGCTTTCACTTTTTTACTAAAGAAATCATGTTATGGCTTCTCTTTAACGTATCCAAAAATGCCAGCATCACTTGTTTTTGTGCTTTGGGACCATTATTAAGTAAGAAGGGTCACTAAAGAGGCTAAGGGTGTGCTCAGTGATGAAGTACTTGTATAGCGAGTACTATACCCTAGGAACCTAGCTTTGACTATACTACTACACCTTAAGTACCCTAAGTACTATACCCAAGAACCCTAGGTTTGACTCCCTCTAGCTCTGCAAATAAAGTTGCAATTTAAAAAAATTTACAAGGTTACTTAAAACAAGCACTGTTAACTGAGAGATCTACTAAGTTATGGGTTTATTGCAAGGATACACTGAACAGTGGACTGGTACATGTCCCATGCAGACCAGAGCAGAGAGGATGCAGGATTTTATCACACTGTTTGAAAGTACACAATTTATTAATTATTCATTTCTGAAATTTTTCATTTAATATTTTTAGGCTATAGTGGACAGCTAGTAAGTAAAATTATAAAAATTAAAACTATAAATGAAGGAGAACTCCACTGTATGTGTTTTGGTACTATCCTTAGTTCCAGACATCCACTGAGAGCTCTGAACCATATCCTCTAATGATTGATAATGCATGATTTCTTACATGAGAAACGCAAAGGATAAAGAGAAAAATATAAGGTAGATAATAGGAAGCAGAGAGATAGATCTTTCTCAGATGGGAAGAGGAGGGGGAATGGGGATGAAAAAAGGAATTAAGATATGTATGTATATGTCTCAACTCCACACTAGGAGTATACATATGTCTTGTAAACCTGATAAAGGAAGGGGATCAGGAGATGGGTGAGGGAGGAAAGAGAAAGGGGATGAAAAAAGAAATTAAGGTGTATTATGTATATGCACCAACTCCTCACAAGGAATGTAAACAATAGGTACTACACAAATGTACTAATAAAGAAAAGGAAGGGGAACTACTTCCTCCCTGCCCCATGCATGATACTTTCTAGCAACATAGAACTTCTCACTGATCTTTAACTACTTCTCTTTATACCCTTGCTTAGTTCCATTTTGGATTCACTTTGTTTGTTTTATTTTTTCCTAGGCAAGCTCTTACTTGCTATTCAAGGTCTACCTCAAAGGGATGACCAATGTGAATTCTTGTCTAGCTAATCAATAGGATGCAAATGAAGCTAGCGTAGGTCAGAAGTGTGATTGTGAGGCTGTACAAATGAAGGAAAAATAGAGAAATTGAAACTTTTATATGTTAAGACTAAATATTTTGTTCAGATAAAGCTTTGAGGCAGTAAAGAAAAGCTTGTTTGTTTCCTGAGGCAGGAAACAAATTATAATAGACAATCCATAATCTGTTGCTAAACTTCATAGATAAATGCTGAGGGAGCTCAGATAAACAGCCTAACAGAAATGTCAGATTGGAGCAGGGACTTGAAGATGTGGTTATGATTTTTAGGAATGGATAGAAAAGGAAATGTCATTTCAGGAAAGAAGGGTAGAACCATAGAAGGCATACAGGTGAATATGGTTATGCTCTGATTGTGGAAGCTATTGATATAGGAAAATGATCTCAGACCTCCAAATGATATAGGGGAATGAAACTTCCAACGTACTATATGTCTGGCACAAGTTCGTGTTCTCTAAAATCGAGGAATGAATTTTAGGAACAACGGAGGGTAAGAGCAGAAGATATTTATTGAGAGAAAGAAAGCTTCTGTCAGAGAGAGAGGCAGAAGGGGTCCCGAGTGGGTTGCCAAAGACTCTGTCTTTTCTAGTGACTTTATTTATAGAGTAAAACCATGATGGGGAAAACTGGGAACTGGCAAGGCAGATGGGTTTGAGGTGGGACAGAACTGTGATCAACCAATAAGATTAATTGTTTAGGTAAAATTGACCAAATCAAGGACAAATGGGGAAGCAAGTCACCTAGTAAGTGAGCATTCTTACGGATTAGGGGATTGGGATAGTAATTCCTGGCTTCTCAAGATGATCCATCCCTAATCCCTAATGCTTATACTTAGGGTGTGGTTGCATTTGTTTTGCCTTTTGTCTTGAGATCTGGCCCACAGCAAGAGGTGTGTATATCTTCCAAGGTCACAAGATATCTGGTCCTCTGTGCCGCTCCTTTGAGGGCCTAGCCCTGTCTGGCTGCCCATAATATTTCTGTCTAACTTAGTTGCCTGTAACACTATTTTAACTACATCAAAGGAAAATCTGTTTAAAATCAATTGGAGCCAGATGGGTAGGACAAGAAATTAAAATTGAACTCAACACTAGTATGCATTGAACATAAACAGTATGTTTGGCGTATGCATTATCCCTCAGTGAAACTTTTAAACAAATGCATGGAAATAAGAATTGAGCTTTTAAAGAGTGATATTGTGAATGTTCAATTATAGTGTTAACTATGCTCAACTAATGTTTGGGGAAGTTTGCATTATACCTATCAGAAGCAGATCAGGGCAAAAATTAGCCATTTTGTAACCAGGCGCTATTCCCAAAGATTTTTTTTATGAATTGAAATATGTGGAAAGTGCTATCCTGATAGAGTTTCTTCTGTTTATGGTCTTACAATTTTTTTCCTCTTTTAAAGTGTTAGTGACAAATTAACAATTTAGTGATAACTGAATTGTTAAAGGGTATAGTATCCTTATTGAGATGAAGTAAAGTGACATGTTTTTCTCTGTCTTTATACCTAAATATTCTTACAACTGCCATGTAATGATATGACTAAAACTATCTGAGGATCTTGCTTACTTCAGTAGATAACCCAAGGTCCTGATGGGTCGAAATTTCAAGCTATAGAGTTCTTTTTCTGGGGTCCTAGGTTGTTTCACACTGTTTCTGCAAGGCCATTATTGGAAGAGCATGTAGGGAGTACTTGACCTGAAAGTAAATGTTTAGTAAACTCTTATTTTGTCATGGAAATAATAAGATGGTAGAACAGGAATAGGGGTTTACATTAAACATGTCTAGAAAACAGAAGGTCTGCATAAATGATTTAAATAGAGTGCTTGGGATGCTAAGTAGAACCATGGGAGTGTTATAAGCAGCTGAGTCAGTTAAAAATATTATAGGCAGTCAGACAGGGCTGGGCCCTCAGTGGAGCAGGCACAGAGGACCAGATATCTTGTGACCTTGGAAGAGATACACATCTCTTGCTGTGGGCCAAATCTCAGAAGGATCAACAAATGCAACCACACCCTAAGTATAAGCATTAGGGATTAGGGATGGATCATCTTGAGAAGACAGGAATTACCATCCCAATCCCCTGATCCGTAAGAATCCTCACTTACTAGGTGACTCGCTTCCCCATTTGTCCTTGATTTGGTCAATCTTACCTAAACAATCAATCTTATTGGTTGATCACAGTTTTGTCCCACCTCAAGCCCATCTGCCTTGCGAGTTCCCAGTTTTCCCCATCAGGGTTTTGCTCTATAAAAGTCACTGGAAAAGACAGAATCTTGGGCAACCCCCTCGGGTCCCCCTTTTGTCCCTCAGACAGAAGCTTTCTCTCAATAAATATCTTCTGCTGTTACCCTCCGTTGTTCCTAAAATTCATTCTTCGATTTTTAGAGAACACGAACTCGCGCCGAACGTATAATAGGTTGGGAGTTTCATTCCCCCATATATTTGAAGGTCTCCCAACGAGATCGTTTTCCTATATCAGGAGGAGGCAGCTTACTTAGTATGGAGGAGATGTAGATTGATAAGCTAGGATGTTCTGAGGTTTGTTCAGAAATACACCGAAATATTTCATAATAGCAGGGCTTGGTGTGGGAAAGATTCATGAATGATGGACATCGCTTGAAAGGATAGTGAGTGGTTATGAAGAATGTAAAAGGTGGTAGTATCTCAGTAGCATGATTCCTCAAGGGCTGAAGTTTTTGCTTAGTATGAGAGTGCTTGCCTAGCATGTGTTTGAACCCCAGTACTACAGAAGGTCAACTGTAAAGACCCATTTCTGGGGTGCTGTAGTTCATGGAGGATGGAAGATTAAGCCAATCTCTACTTGAGAAGGCCATAAAGGAAAGAAATACTGTTCCAAGAGGAGAGATGGAAGAACTAGTGAAGGAGTTGAGAATGGCATTCCAGAGAACATGATAGAAGGTATTGAGAGAAAGGAAAAGAGAGAGTATTAGCTGGTGTCATAGAATATTTACCAAGATAACAGTATATAGTTTGAAGAATTTTTTTCTTAATCTAATTAAAAGACTGTCTTAATTTTTGAGTAAGTGAAGTGGAGAAAAGAGATAAGAAAGAGAAGAAAGCCTGACAACAGAAATTTTAAGAGATTAAAGGTTAATGTGGGACAGTAGAAAAGCACCAAAATCAGTAGGGCAGATCTAAAGATAAATTGCCTGTTTTTGTTTTTTGTTTTTTGTTTTTTTCCCCTATTACTAGTCTTTTTGAAATCAGTCACAAGCTTTTGCATTTTATTTAGGTCTCACAAGAATATCTTCTTATCTAAGTTGAAACAAGGAAGCTGTCAGCAAGACCTTAATAAGAAAGACAGAGTGGGAATTCTTCAAAGTGAGTACTATTTACTACAGTTTTAGAACTAGAAAGATGATGTGTTCTCAAAATGATCCAATGATTGATTTCACCACTGTAACACAAAAAATACTCCTGTTCAACACACAAAAAGATAACTCTTCAGAAAACCAAAGCACCAAAGGGGTTAAATACTAAAGTTTGAAGTGCTGTTTAATTTAGAAAGCTACTGCCTAACTTAGAAGTCTTCTGCTGTGCTAGTAATACTACTTTTCTGTCATTGCTATGTTTAGTAATTGCAAATAGATACTTTTCTGAGATATATGCAGTCAAATCTCATTATTCACTAATATTTTATGAAGATTCAGGAGCGTTGAATTAGCAAATTCTGAATCATTACCCCTACAGGAAATGTAGAGTTAGATGCTTTTGGTCACAATATTTTTACCAGCTGATCAACAAATAACCTTTCTTTTAAAAAAATCTGTTTCTGCTTAAACACATTTTATTGTTGATTCATTAGCATTGAATTGCTGCCAGCGGCACTATAGTGTATGCTTAAATGCAACCTTTGTAACACACATTTTCTGAAATGTGAAGTGCACCATAGCTGTGCTTCCACTAGGAACAGTAGACCACACTTAGGTGCTTGCCTTTATTTATTTATTTATTTATTTATTTATTTATTTATTTCCTACCCCAGTACTGAGGATTGAACCTAGAGCCTTCCCACAAGACTATATCCACAACCCTTGCTTAATTTTTTATTTTGGGACAAGATCTTAGTCACCAAGTTACCCAGACTGGGCTTTAAATTTGCAGTCCTCTCTCTCAGCCTTCTAGGTGCTACAGTTAAGTATGCTCGGCCATGCCCGTCTAAGTGGGAACAATTTTAAATAGCAGAATAACCAACAAAATACACCAGAATGCAAAAAAATGTGTTTCCAAATCAGTAAAAAGATACTTAACTACTATTAGAATTAAAATAAGTAGGCAGACTGTTAACCGTTTTTGACCTCAGCTATGGGCATTACATCCAGCGATTCAAATTTTTGTTGTTTTGTGCGTGTGCACCAATGACTCTGAAAGCGTCTTGAATATTGACTTTGAGTTAAGACAGATTTTAGGAGATATAAATTCCTTCTTGGTATGTACTCATTTAACATTTATTGAACCCACATTTTGTACTATACACACTGTGTTAATGCAGAGATTTTTAAACCTCATAGGTCCAAACCTAAGATAATTGTTCAGATCAAAAATGAAATATAATGAATTTAGATTTATTCTCTGTGTACATAAGGTACCAACTTGATGCTAAACATATAGTAAATATTCCTACACTAAACATTATTGAACAGCTTTATTTATAACTCATGGCTGGTGAGATGGCCACTTTCGGTAATATTTTTGCATACTGTATAGCCCTAAAACATCTACGTTCATAGATATTGTCATCGCTCATTTTAAAGTTAAAACTGAAATGTGAAATTATTTGTTTAATGTTGGTAGATTCTAAAACTGGTTTTTTACATCTGTTTCTGCAAAATGCCTAGGAATTACAGTTTCAAACTAGAATTATGTAAGTATATTCTTGGACTTTTAATTGTGTAGTACAAACTTCAAGGAATTGTTAACACAGACTCATTGACACCATACTTAATCAGTAATTACACTGATGAAAACCAGAAACTCATGGCACAGTGGCTGACAGTGACTGTGGCTATTGATTCTGTAAAGCCTTTTGAGTTTCAACAAATCCTTGACCTTTTCTCATGTATTTTTTTTTCAAAAATATTGTTTGCTTAAGTAGTTTCCAAGCATGCTTTCTTTATACTTAGAAGATACTAGTTTTGTCTGTGCTTAAACTTTCAGTTCTTTTCCAAAACATAAATTTGTGGTGTTCACCTTGATTTTTAACAAAAATCTCTCCCAGCAGTCTCCAATTTTTCTTGGTTATAGTTAGTATGGTCTAGGCTGTAACATTATTCTAGTGATAATTCCTGTAAAAGTTTAATTTTACTTATTTAAACGGATTTATTCTCCATGAAATCTTTAACCAAGAGTCCTTCATTCAGTAGCGATTTTTTTTTTTTTTTTTTTTTTTTTTTTTTTTTTTTTTTTTTTTTTTTTTTTTTTTTTTTTTTTTTTGCGGCACCGGGGATTGAGCTCACAACCTCGAGCCTGTCTGACAGGCGCGTAAGCCGCTGAGCCAAACTCCCGGCCCTGGTTTTTTGAGGCAGGGTCGCACTGTGTAGCTCAGGCCGGCCTTGCGCTCGCGTTGTAGCCCAAACCGGCCTCGAACTCAAAACGCTCCGCCTACCTCAGCCTCCCGAGTGCTGGGATTAAAGGCGTGCGCCATCACGCCCGGCTTCAGTAACTCATTTTGATTTACTTTTTGTGTTGGTTTTTTTTTTAATGCCTGATAGCTACTATAATTTGTTGATTTTTATATCCACATCATCAGTTCTTTTTGCTTTAAAAAGAGATTATCCTAAATAAAATGTTCTCTAGAAATACTTTTTTATCATAACTTTACAAACATTAATTTTGAGTACTACCCTGGAGAAATCTGATAATCAATGTGATATTTCCTCTTTTTGTATACGAATTGCTTTTATTTATAAATTTTTTTTTTGGAGACAGGGTTTCACTGAGTTCCTTGCCCTAGGCTCAAACTTGTGATTCTCCTGCCTCAGCCTCCCAAGAAGACTGGGATTACAGGCGTGCACCCCTGTGCTTGACTTGTTTTTTCTTTCATGCCCGCATTTTCTTAAAATGTACATTTAATGCTATAAAGCACTCTACTCTTTTTACTTGTACCACACAATTTTTTTTTTAATTTTCATTAGTACATTTGCTGTACATGTTGGTGATTTATCATGGGGAATTGGTACATGTACCTAATGCATTTTAATTCTTTTTACTTCTCCTTGCCCTCCCTTTCCTGTCCATTCCCTCTATCACTAGTTCCCCTTCCCATTTGCAGGGAATCCTTATTTTGTATTATCTATACAGTATTTTATTTTGCTCTTTATTTGTACTTGGGGTTTCTTTTTTTTTTTTTTTTAAATGCAATCTTTGTGCTTCTGTGTCTGGTTTATTTCCTTTAGCAGTGTGGTGTCAGGTTACATCCTCTTTATGACTGAGAAGTACTTCATTGTGTGTATATATACTACTTTTTCTTTTCTTCATGTATTAATGAGCATATGGGCCACTTCCAAATCTGGTTATTACAAGTTTGCTGCTACAAACATAGGTGTATGTGTTACCACTGTAAACTCTTTTCTGGAAGATGCGTAGAAGGAAATAGCAGGGTCCAGTGGAATTTCTGGTTTAAATTTTTTGAGGACTCTATACTGATTTCCATGATGGTTGTACTAGTTTACATTCCCACCACAATATAGACACTTAGCATGCCCCCTCCCCACCATTGTTTATTGTTGTCTGTTTCTTGAAAGCCATCCTTTCTGGAATAAGATGGATTCTCAGTGTTGTTTTAACCACTTACTAGTTCAGTTATTTAAATATAGGATGACCAAAAATTGCATGTTTTTTTGTTTTGTTTTTGTTTTTGTTTTGCTGCTTTTTATAAGATAATATAATGGGAAATGCAAACATTTTTCAAATTCAGTAATTTTTCTGTGTATGATATATCTTAAAATACTCAGTACAATGTGCAACATTACCATCTGAATAGTAGTATCTAGTATCTTTCTGAATTTTTTTTCTTTTTTTTTGGCATTGTCTTTCTTTGAACAGCAAACTTTACACTGTTGTGTTGGCCTTTTTTCCTGTGGCTAATTTCTTTTTTCTTTTTTTTTTTTTTTTTTTTTTTTTTTTTTTTTTTTTTTTTTTTTTTTTTTTTTTTTTTTTTTTTTTTTTTTTTTTTTTTTTTTTTTTTTTTTTTTTTTTTTTTTTTTTGTGGTGCTGGAGATTGAACTCACAACCTCGAGCCTGCCGGAGCAGGCGCTTAAGCCACTGAGCTAAACTCCCAGCCCTGGTTTTTTGAGGCAGGGTCACACTATGTAGCTGAGGCCGGCCTTGCACTCGCGTTGTAGCCCAAGCGGGCCTCGAACTCACAATGCTCCTCCTACCTCAGCCTCCCAAGTGCTGGGATTAAAGGCGTGAGCCACCACGCCCAGCTCTTCCTGTGGGTAATTTCTAATTTCAATTAAATGTCTTTCCACTAACGTAATGGTGAAGACACTGATGTTATTTGTCCTGGTTGGCGTTTCACTAGCTTGTATGAATATATCTTGTGCAAACAACAATCGACCAGTTAAAATGACACCTGCTTGAGTGATGCTTGGGGTAAACTGTTAAGTAATTAATGTGCATTTTTCTAAAGACCAGAGATGTTGAACTTTTTTTTTTCCGTATATCTAAAGGCCATTTATGTTTCTTCTAAAAGGTGCATATTCATTTTGGTTGCTTATTTTTTAATTGGATCTTCTGCATTGGGGGATTCTCAATATGAGTCCTCTGTCTAAGGAATAGGTGGCAAAATCTTCTCCCCAGTTTGTAGGTTGTCTTTTCACTGTGTTGATTTTTTTGTTTGTTTGTTTGCTGTGCATAAGCTTTTTAATTGGATGTGATCCCATTTTTTGTTTTTTGGTATTGTATCTTGTGCACTTAGGGTTATGTTCAGAAAGACCTTACCTGCACCTGTACCTTTAAGAGTTTTGCCTATTTTACTTTCCAGCAGATTAAGTGCTTGCTTTAATATTTAGATTTTTGATCCATTTTGATTTTAGTTTAGTATATGGTGAAAAATATGGGTGTCGATTCAGTCTTCTGCATGTGCATAGCTGTTTTTCTCAGCACCACTTGTTAAAAAGGCTGTCTTTTCTCCAGTATGTGTTTTTGGCCCTTTTGTCAAAGATGAAGTATCTGAATGTGCCTGGAGTTGTTTCTGCATCCTCTATTCTGTTCCATTGATCCACAGCTGTTTTTTAGGTTTTTGGAGGAACAGGAGGCTGCCCAGTCCAATGCTGTTTTTATTTCTGTAGCTTTGTAATATAACTTGAAGTCCAGGATGTCTTCTCCCTTGCTCTTGTTGCCCAGTATTGATTTTGCTATTGCTACTCTAGGTCTCTTCTGATGCTACAGGAATTTTAGTATTGATTTCACTAGTTCTGTGACAAATGCTATTGGTATTTTGATTGGGGTTGCATTAAATCCATGTATCAGTTTTGGAAGTATGACCTTTTAATTATAAGTTCTACCTATCCAGAAATGGGATATCTTTCCGTTCTCTGATGTACTTTTTGATCCCCTTTGTTTTTTCACAGTGCTGTAGTTTTCATCATAGAGATCTTTCACTTCCTTGGTTAGATTAATTTCTAAGCATTTAATTTTTCTTGATGCTATTATGAAAAGTATTGCTTCCCTAATGTCATACAGAAATGCTGTTGATTTTTGTGATTTTTTTTAACCTGTTACATTGCTGAAATTGGTTATTCTAAGGTTTTTTTGGTGGAATTTTTGGACTCTTTTATGTAGAGGATCATAATATCTGCAATTAATGATAATTTTTTACTTCTTCCTTTCCTGTTCACGTTCCTTGTCTTAGTTACTCTGATTGCTGCGACAAAATACCTCATACCCACAAGTTAAAGGAGGAAAGATTTGTTTTAATTCAGTTGATAGAGGTTTTATTCCTTAGTCAACTGGCTGCAATGCATCATGGCATGGTAGAGAGGCATCAGAGAACAGAAACAGTACATGGCATAATAGGCAGAAAGCAACAAGCCTTTTTCTTCTTTTCCTTTTTATTCCATCTAGACTACAAGCCTATTGGTTGGGGCCACCCTCACCCAGGGTGGTTCTCCCCTCTTCAGGAACTCTGTTCACTCCCAGAACTAAAACTAATCCAATCAGTGGATTAATCCAGTATCACACCCTAATATAGTCAACTCCCAAAAGCCCTACCTATAAGCACATGAGGCTTTGAGGGGACATCTAGATATAAGCCATAACACCCCTTTCCTTTCTTTCTCTTGCCAATACTCTGGGAAGTCGAGGCAGGAGCATCACAAATTTGAGTCCAGTCAAGCAATTTAGTGACTTAGTGAGACCTCAGTCGTTATCTTTTCTTTGATCCTTAAAATAGATCTTTTTTATGACCCAGAGTCTAATCTGTCTTGGAGACCGTTGATGAACACCTAAAAGAACGCAAATTAGAAGTTGTTGTTGAATGGAATATTTTAAAATATCACTTAGGACAAGTTTATTAGTAGTGCTGCTCAGACGTTCTTCATCTTGTTTGCTGCCTACATATTTTATCAGTTACTGAAAGAACACTCTGTACATGTGTGTGTATGGTTTATTTTTTTCCTTTTTTTTTGGTCTTCTAGCACTTGTTAAATAGTCTCTTCAATGTTAAAAGCTCTGTTCGCCTGGCATGGTGGTCCATGCCTGCAATCCCAGCACTTGGAAGGCCGAGGCAGAAGGATCTAGTTCGAGGCCAGCCTGGGCTACATAGTGAGTTCAAGGTTAGCCTGAACTGCACAGTGAGACATTGTCTCAAGAAAAAATAAAAAAATAAATAAATATAATAAAATCTCTGTTAATAACTATTATGGTTCCCATTTTCTTGATTAGAGCCTAGCCAGTGCATATATGAAATTTCAGCCTATATTCAGGTCTCTTGGTCCATTCCTGCAATGATACTGTCTGTCTGTCTCTCTCATTACTAAGGATAAAACCTAGGGGCCTTGTGCATGCTTGGCAAGTCCACTACCACTGAGCTACACCCCAAGCTTCACAGTGTTTCAGTTAGCGTAATAACTCAGTTTGTGGTAGGGTGTTAGGGTGTCCTAATGTTCTTCAGAAATACCTTGCTATTTTTAGTGTTTTAGTCATCCATGCTGTCAGGCAATGAAGCAACAACAGAACAAACATAGAAGATTATGAGCAGTAAATCTGCTAACACTCCATAGGTTTTGAAGGTAGGTGATAAGACTTGGAGTAAGACTGTCACAACATAACATGGCCTAAGTGTCATTGTGCTGATGTCTCATGGAAATGCAGTGGGCTATGGTAGATGCTGTGATGGAAGCAAGTTTTATTTTACCTGAGGAACTCAGGGCCAAGGACCTAGCACATTTTGAGTGAGCTGTGAAAACTATAACAAATAGCAAACCAGTATCCTCTCCCAGGAGAGAGCAGCTCCACAGTGGTTCCCTGTGATTTCCTTGACTAATTTAGTTGTTTAACTAGCTGTGGACTGCACAGTGACAGGAAAGGAATAAGCCTTTTACATTAAGCAAGAACTACAGGAGTGCTCAGGGCCCAATAGCAGGCTATCTTTCCCAACACAAACAATTTTAGGAGAATCTAGTTAAGTTACACAAAGAACTCTGTTGAAATTTTTATTTGAAACTGCATTGTAACAATAGATGATTTTGGTGCAAACTGACAATTATGTGATCCTACTCATAAACAAAGTATATTTCTTTAACATGTTGTATATGTATTGCTTTTTGTATCTTACAGCCAACCTACTTTATTTGTAGATTCTTTTAAGTTCTCTGCATTTTGCCATCTTTTCATAATTACAGTTCTTTTTCTTATCTGTTATGTACACATGTTTATTTCTTGGCTTACCAAACTGACTATGAATAAGAAAGAAGTAAGGAGCCATGCGTGGTGGTGCACACTTGAAATCTCAGTACTTGGGAGGCTGATGCAGTAAGGTCGCCAAGAGTTCAAGGCCAGCCTGGGCTACGTAGTAAGCTCAAAGCCAGCCTGAACTGTATAGTGTGATCCTGTCTCAAAAAAGAAAGGGAAAGAGAGAGAAAAGAGTGAGAAAAGAGTTACGCTTCTCATTTTACATCATGTAACTGTAGACATTATTAAAAGAAAACTTAAATCCTGTTTTTTTTTCTGTGTGAGTGGTCAGGGGGCAGGGTATTTACTAGGGATTGAACCCTGGGCCCTCGCACTGAGCTGTGTCTCAGGTTCTTTTATATTTTGAGGTAAAAATCTTGCTAAGTCACTAAATTGCCAAAGCTGGTCTCCAACTTTTCCATCTTTCTGCCTCAGTCTCCCAGAGTGCCGAGATAACAGGCTTGCTTCACCAGGCTCAGGGATATAAATTTTTTAAAGACATAAGAAGAATCAAGATGCAAAATACTCCCCCTCTGATTTTCAACAACTGTGATCCTCGTGTCGTGCTGCTTCCAGATTTGAAGGAAAAAATTAGACATGGAGTTCTTAGAATTGCTAAAGATGAATAGGATCTTCAAATCTATTATGACCTTCAAAAACGTAATTCCTCATTTTCATTTAATGTGAAACAATTTTTGATGCTAGTATTTTTAATTTTAGGTGGAAGAAAGGAAAACAGAAGAGACACTAAAAGACCTGTTTCAATAAATCAACCGGTAACTCATGAAAAACAGCGAGTTAGGAAAAGACAGGTATTTTTTTTATTATATTTGCATAGTGCTCATCAACATTAAAGTTATCACAGTCAGCTCATCACATGTAAGGTAAGACAGAGGTGACATCTACATAGTTTGATTTGGTTTGTGACAGGGTCTCACTATGTGGTTCAGGGTTGCCTTGAACTTATTATGTAGTCCAGGGTAAACTTGAACTCAAGATCCTTCCATCTCAGCCTTTCAGTGCTGAGGTCACAGGCATGTGTCATCACTCCCAGCTTCTCTTTTTGGCTTTTTTTGTCTGTTAATGAGGCTTTGTAGGATTGGAGGTTGAGTCAGTCAGTAATAGACAAGCATAGGAAGATGTTGATTTTTGTCTAGAGACTGAGTGACCAGGAATTTGTTGACAGCATAGTTAGTGATAGTGCCACAGACAAGCAGTAGCAAAAGCAGGTATAGAAGAGACCATTTCTTTGGTTTAAGTCAAGTGTAGATAAAGAGTAAGTGCAAAGGAATCAGGCTTATGGCAGCTCCAACTTCCACAAGCGATATGGTTATGTTCATTGCCAGATTTTATGGTACTGAGTCATCCATAGGATAGTTCTCATATTCACCTTCTTCAGGGCTCCTTGAGTTTTTTCTGATACTGTGTCAAACACCAGAAACTGACTTTTCTTTCATTGTAATACACATAATTGTAATTGCACATAATGTAATGTTTGCCATCTTAATAATCTGTATACCATGTCTTGCTTCATTCATTCATGCATTCATGGCCCTTGTTTCCACATTGTAGCTATTGTGAATAAGGCAGCTACGAACATGAGTGTACAAATATCTTTTAGAATCCCTCCTTTCATTCTTTTAGGTATATACCCTGAAATGGAATTGTTGTAATATATGGTAGTTTTTTTTTTTTAATGGCAAACATTATTTTTGTTTGCATTTATTTTATTCATAACTTATTCTCATGCCATAAGTTTTTGTTTCTTCAGTTTCTTCTGGGATATCTTTTTCTTCTGTGCAACTTCCTCCTCTGGTTTAGGAATAATTTGTTCCTGTTCAGTAAGGATCATCTCAGTGTGGCAGGGGGAGCTCATGAGTGGGTGAATCTGAGCTCTGTAAGTGCTGCTGTGCAGCTTGGGTGCTGTGTTCACCTGGTTGTGTCCAATGACCAGAGAATCTACTTCTAAACCCTTAAGTTCAGCATTACTCTCTGCATTTTTAAGCATGTGCAGCAAAAATTCAGCACTCTTTTTGAGCCACCGACCCTGGGTCCAGCCCCACTGTTTGGCCTGGGCACACCTACCAACTCCACCATTGTAACACTGGAATGGCACACGTTGCTTCTTTAATGTGACATCTTTCAGATACTTGGTGGCCTTTAGGATATGCGTGCCCTTGATGGCCTGGGCAGTTTCATGGGTGTTCTTAAAGTGCACACGAAGATTTGAGCCTCTTGATTTGCATGATTTTGTGGGGTTTTCTTGGTCAAGAGAGTAACGAACCATTTTCACAGGCCTGTAACCTCAGGCCGCTTACAGGAAGGGAAGATATATGGTAGTATTATTTGTCTGTTTGGTGCAGCTGCCATGTTTTTCACAGTGGCTGCATCATCTTTCATTCGCACTGGCAGTGCATATGGGTTTCATTTTCTCCACATCCTCACCAGTTTTAGTTTGGGTAGTGGAATTATTTCAGTTTGGATTTTTGAGACAGTGTCTCACTGTGTAGCCCAGACTAGCTTCAAACTCAGTCCTCCTTGCTCAGTCTTCCAACTGCTGAGATTATGGGCTTTTTTTTTGTTTTGTTTTTTTTAAATAGTGTGGGGTGATAAACTAGATGTTCTTTAAAAATGTGAAAGTCTGCTGGGGCCTTTCTTGTAATGAGGGCATAGTATATAATCAGTCATATATATGGTCAGATCTCAAGTGTTGGTCACCTGTAGCAAACGCCAAAGATCAGTAATTTTACCATGTGTGGATTATATATTTTTTTAATTGCTGTTACTTGCTGCCAGCATAAAATGTATGTCTTAAATTTATGTCAGTTGAGTTTTTGAAAATCCATTTTAGAGGATTTGAATTTTATATCCTTGTATGTACTTCCCCAACACAAGTAGGACAGGATTTTCACAGAGTTCATTAAAGAAGTACAAAACATTTATAAATTCTATTTAGAATTATGAAGAAATCTAGTAAGAATTATATAAAAGGATGAAGAGGAAGTATGAGGGCTGGGTGTGGTGGTATGAATTTGTAGTCTCAAACTTTTAAGTAGCTGAGGCAGAAAAATGGCAAGTTTGAGCTTTGGCAATTTAGTGATACCCTGTCTAAAATAAAAAATAAAAAGTGGTGAAAGCTTAGTGTGGAGGCCCTGTGTTCAGTCTCCAGTACTGTACCTCGAGAGAGCCAGGCAGGCAGTGTGAGCACAAAGCTGAACAGATCGGATGGCAGAAGCTCTGTCACTTTCTAGTATTCCAACCTTTGGCAGATGAACTTATGTAAAATGAACAATAATTACCCTTAGAGAGTTATATGATAGTGTCTTATAAAAATCTAAAAACATGTAGAGAAATTTTCCATCTTTAAGAAATTATTTTGATTTTTATAAAGTTGTATTTTGTCAGTTATGTTCTTTTCAAAGAGTTGTTCATGTGAGTAATTGTTCTACTTTTTATCAAAAGCCATGGCTTTGGGAAGAAGACAAGAATTTGAAATCTGGTGTAAGGAAATACGGAGAGGGAAACTGGACTAAAATACTGTTACGTTATAAATTCAACAACCGAACAAGTGTTATGTTGAAAGACCGATGGAGGACCATGAAGAAACTAAAACTGATTTGCTCAGACAGTGAAGACTGAATGTGATTGTTGAAGTTTGATAAAAGGACAGTTAAACATTTTGATTACTACATTTGTATTTGAAACATGCTGGTCATTGAGGTATGTTAAAACTCTTGTTTAATTTATTCTTGTCAGTGTTAGTCATGAGAATGTGTACTGTAAAATTATATGTCATCAGAATGTTTGATAACATGTAAATATATTGAACCCTACCCAATCCCCAAATTCTGTCCCAGTAAAAAATTTAAAACCCAATGAGGGATGGAGGGGAATAGTTCTGTTTACCAACTCTTTGTAAGCTAGCCTCAGCCTCATAAGATACAACATAATGATTTTCTAAATAATTGAGTAATAATAGTCCTGTGAGATGAAATGATTTATGGCCTTAATATACTACTTAATTGCTAAGACCTTGTTAAAAGAATGACAAATACACAAAATAATCTGTGAGTTTTGATGTACTTAAGTTTTTCAGTTTTATGTCAAGGAAAAAACTTGCAAACAGAAATGACGATAGGACAAAATTTGTACTAGTAGCAAGAATAGCTTTGTGTTTCATTTGGGAACCATTTTACATATATTTAAGCATTAAAACTTTACTAAAGAGGATTTTTAATAAAGCTTTTATAACTTGATAATGGATTCTTTGTGATACTTTGAGTTAGTAAATCAGTATTGGACATAAATTATATTCTATAAAGGCTTAAAATCAGTGTTAACCATGATCATCTTGACATCTATAAGTAATACAAGGTCAGACATAAGTTTACTGAACAAGTTTGAGTTTTCATCATAATTTATTCTTTGGAAATAGTCAAAGACTAGCAATTATATGGCATTTTGAGTTGTACATACTTTATTTGAAAAGTGTTTGAACATTTTAAAATATTGAAGTATTTGTGTAAAAATCGTTACATTTTACGGTCTCTTCCATTTCTGTTATATACATTCTTTTCCCATTGTTCCTGAATTTTCGTTATCCTGTATGTAGTAAACAGAAACATGCATAATTACACTTCCTGACTCAGTCTTTCCTGTTGCACTGTGAGAAACTGTTGATGTTTAGCCACAACACTAATGATTGATGCCAAAGTTGGCATCCTGAGTCAAAACCGACTTGTAAGTCAAGCTCCTCACTCTGAAGCTTGTACTGTTATCATCAGATCTAAGATGCCATTAATTTTTTTATTTTATTTTATTTTATTTTTTTTGCGGCACCAGGGTTGAACTGGCAATCTCACGCCTGTCAGACAGGCACTTAAGTCACTGAGCCAAACTCCTGGCCCTGTTTTTTTGAGGTAGGATCGCACTGTGTAGCTCAGGCTGGCCTTGTGCTCGCCTTGTAGCCCAAGCAGACCTCGAACTCACAACGCTCCTCCTACCTCAGCCTCCCGAGTGCTGGGATTAAAGGCTTGTGCCACCACGCCCAGCTGATGCCATTAATTTTAAAAAGCACTGTTACTTCATATACAACTTAAAAAGAAAAATCACAAGACAGCTGATGGTAGTGTTTACTTGTAATCCTGCACTTGGAGGCCAAGGCAGGAGGATTGTATGTTCAAGACCAGCCTAGATGACATAGCAAGACCTTGTCTTGAAAAACCAAAAATGAAGAAGAAAGAAAAATCACAATGACTTATACTATAGCATGGTGCTTTGTATTACAAATTTCCTTTCCTTACTAAAAGCTACTTTGGATTTATTTAAGCATAATATTTTTCTGTCTAACTTTTGGATATTTAAAAAGAAAATTATAACCACAGATATTTCTAAAACATTTTCAAGTCTACTTTGAATTACTTTTTTTAATTAAATTTTTTGGAGATAATTGTAGATTCACATGGAGTTATAAGAGATAATACAAAAATCCTTTGCACACTTGGTTCAGTTTCCCCCAATGTTAATATTTTGTAAAGTACAGTATATCATCACTAGGAAATTAAAGCAGATACAGCCCATCCATCTTCTGCACGTTTCCCCAGTTTTGTAGTACATGTGTGCTTAGTTCCAAACAGTTTTACCATTTGTGTTCATCTGTCACTGCCAGAGGCAAGATCCTGAACGGTTCCATTACCATGAGAATGCCTCAAGTTACTTTTTATCCACATTCACTTTCCTCCTGCATCCATCCTCGGCTCTTGGCAACCACTAACTTTTTTTTTTTTAAAGATAATAAAACACAACAAAACAAACAAAATAAATCAGAACAAAGCAATGCAAGCAACACAGGACTTCAAAACAAGACAACGGGAAATCAAGTGGCTAACATGATGATGTCTCTTGTCTTCTTCGAAATAGTTGTCCATATCTTCACACATAATAAATTCAAACAAAGCAAAATAGTATAAAACTGATGTAAACAAAAGAATGAAAGCATTACAGGTCTTCAAATCCAGTCAAAAGGAAATCAACAATAGCTACCATAATGTCTCTTGTTTTCTTCAAAATAGCTTCACACATATTGAAATTAAATAATAGAAAACAGACTAAAACCAATCAAAACAAAGAATAAAAGCATATAGTAAAAGTTAGACAAACCAAAACAAAATAAAACCAAACTAAACAGAACAATGAAGACAATACGGGATTCCAACCGTGATAATAGATTAACAATGGCCACTTCCTTCCCTTTTTAGACATTTCCCTTTCACTTTCACAATATGTATTGTGTATTTTTTTATTTTGAAGAGAATAAAACCAAATTAAATAGAATAGAGTTAATCAAAACAAAACAATGAACATGGTACATGACTTCAAAAAAAGATAAAAGGAAATCAGTAATGGCTACCATAATGCCTCTTGTTATCTTCAGAATAACTGCCCATACTATCAGGCATAATAAAATCAAACAAAATAGCACAGAATAAAACCAATAAAAAACAAGACAATGGAAGCAGTACAGAACTTCAAAACAATAGTAAAACAGCAGTGGTTACCATAATGCCTCTTGTTATCTTCTAAGTAGTTGTCTTGGTAACCACTAACATCCTTTATTTCTAAAATTTAGTTACAGTGCTATCATAGTTGTCAAACAGATCCAAACTTGAACTTCCCACTACTTAAACAGCAAAGTTCACAAAAATATGTCTGTTTGGTGTTTTTTAACTCTGCTGAACAGTGGAACAAAAAGTCTGACTTGAAAAACCTGTCCAGGCTGAGAGTAAATCATATATCACATCTCACCACAGATGCAAAGGGGTGATGCGTCTTTCTAAGTGCTGGTCTCACCCAGACAACATATAGTACTTGTGTTAGTGTGAAAACATTCATCATATGTGCGCTTTTTTTTTTGTACTTTATTTGTATAAAATATCATACCCATAACTCCAGAGAAAATCAGTGATACCAGCAGTAAAGCTAAGAGGAAAACTGTGAGAACCATGATAGTGGGAAAGAAAGCATTGCAAAGTTTGTTAAAATCCTGGAAAAATGAATTTATTAGTGTAATTTTTGGGCCTCAGAACTAATTACAGTGATACCTTGGTTCACGAACACATTTAGCCTTTTTTTTTTTTTTTTTTTTTTTTTTTGTGAACCCTGCACTGGGTGACAGACACAAATGTGGCCTTCTTTTCTGGAAACATGGAATGCATGATGTTCACAAATCAAGGAACCAGTTTATTTGGTTTTCCATTATGTCTTATGAGAAAAATATGTTCAGTTCTCAAACTTTCCAGTGTGCAGACACAAATTTGGAATGAATTGAATTTGACAACCAAGGTATCACTGTTTAAAAATGTCTTATAGAGAGTGATGTCACCAAAACTGGCAGCCCAGGGAGCTTCAAAGATCTGCTCCACTGAAACAACTTTTAATACAATAAAAACTGTTCAAATTAACTTTTCGGAACTCTGGTAATAAAAATTTGAACCACTAGGGGAGTGCTTAGTGATGAAAATACTAAATTATGGTAGAAGAGTTTGGGGGTTTTTACTTTCTCACCTACAACCCTTTATTTCTAACTTTGCACCTCCTAGGGCAACTGCCTGTGTTCCTGGTGGAGCTCCATGGGGCCAAGGAGTGCAATGCAGACCTTTTTGCCTTCACAGAAATGTGTCTTGTGCATTTCAATTCAGTTGTTCATTGAAGTTCAGGTCAGAAGTTTGAGTTTGTTTTACCCTCTCTAGGCTGGACCAATGTCACAGGCAGTATTAAAAGCATTTGAAGATAGGCTTCCTGCAGGCACCTGAGGGTTGGGTCAGTGGATGGGGCAAACAGACCAAAAATCCTAGAAGAGTTTGGGCTTTAATGTGTACCAAGGAGTCTGGAAGGCCACATACAGTCCAGAGCTGGACACATTTTCACCAACAGCCCAAGAGAACTTGAGACCTGGGTCTTTGACTAATGTTTAGGAGAGAAAGATTAGTTGTGTGGCCAAATGTTGAATGAAGCCCTGATGCCAATATGATCGGCAAAGTGGGTGCGCATCTTTTGTATTTTTGGTTTATGCCACTTGAGTAAATTAAATGAAATGCTGTTAAGTATTCTTTACCATCTTTTCTGTCAAAATTTTTGTACAGTTCAAATTGTACGTAGATGTAGCTGTAACTTACTCATTTGCCTTCTGTATCATAATACAACGTGGTGTTATACCACAATTATTATGCTGTTGTACCTTCAAGCTGTGGAAATAAAGACTGCATCAAAAGTAAGAACAGACTAGTTCATGCTTGCTAATAGTTGCCAAAAAGTCAGGCATGTTCACTTGTGTTTGGTAGGCACAGGTGTATATTTGTACAGCTTTACAGTCGGGGAGGAGAAAAAATAAAATGGCAGCTTCAGGCCTGCTCTGTTTGCAAGCTGTTGCCATGAAAAATGAGCCCAACCAAAAAGCAGACAAGATGTTTTCTGTGATTGTTTGGGGAACACATCTGGCTTTCTCTTACTGGTCCTGAGTTGGAAGTGGAACAAACACTGGGATGTTGCAGCTATTGACGAAGCCCTGACCACTGAGTGGACAACTGCAGGGACTATGCTTTGGCTTTGTTGTGGGTCAGAGTTCCGTCACTGTATACTCTGCACATTGTCTATATTTAGTCTCAAGTTGTCCCCAGTTTTTGGTTGCTTAGCTTTTATATTTCACAAAAAGCGTGTTAAGAATGATTAAAACTATAAAAATTTAGGTATGAATATTTTAAACTCTAGAGCAACATTTAAAATGATATACAAATAACCAATAGATATTAAAATGCTTCACTATAAATTATTTTAGTAGTCCAAAAGCAAACACAAAGGCGAGAAACAGAAACAAAAAGGAGGGAAGCTAAAAACAAAACCCCAGAGACAAACCAGAAAAAAAAAGACACATCTAAATCCAGCCCCATCAGTAATTATGTTAAATACTGATTAACCCTTAGGGTGTGGGGAGTTAACAGCAACATTTTCTATAAAGGGTCAGATCGCAAATATTTTAGGGTTCATGGACTATACAGTCCATATACTGTGCATGGAATTAATAATCATAGTGCATAAATGACTGATTATTAAAAAAAAATGACTGGGTATGCCCATGACCCAGTAGAGCTATTTATGGGAAACAGCAGACTACACATAGCCTACAGGCTGTAATTTGCTGCCTCTTGCTGTTGAATTCTAGATTTTGTTTTCTTCCTTTAAAATTTGTTGGACTTCTAGCCAGGCGTGGTGGCGCACGCCTTTAATCCCAGCACTTGGGAGGCTGAGGTAGGAGGAGTGTTGTGAGTTTGAGGCTGACTTGGGCTACAACGTGAGCTCAAGGCCAACCTGAGCTACCTAGTGTGATCCGCCTCAAAAAACTAGGGTTGGGAGTTTGGCTCAGTGGCTTAAGCGCCTGTCTGGCAGGTTGTCAGTTTGATCCCCGGTGCCACAAAAAAAAAAAAAAAAAATTTGTTGGACTTCCGTCTGGCTGGAAGTTACTTCCAAATTTGAGAACTACTTTTAGTTGGTGTGTTTTCCTTTTGCAGGTTTGGAATTTTCCAGGGTTAGAACTGTAGTTATTCATTCATTTGTTCAGTGCTGGAGACAGAACCCAGGGCCTCGCATGTGCTAAGCATACTTCTGCCCCTGAGCGGCAAACCCTGCCCAAGACAACTTTTAAGCTAGATTAATGGGTTCCATTTCTAAGAGGGGCCTAGTAATGAGAATTTGGGCTATAAATTCACAGGATAACTGACTAGTGACAACCTCTTAGACCTAGTACAGTGCTCCCACAATTGCATGTGAAGTAACTGGGGTGAAGGCAGGATTGGGATTTACTGCTGGGTGTGTATATTCCTCAGTCTGTTGCTTTCTGTTTATTTCCACCTCGGTTTGGCCTTGGGCTCGGAATTCTGGCTCTTGCTAAAGAGAGGACAGTAAAGGAACCATGGAGTACATAGAGCCTCCCCTTTCCTCCGAGTCTAAAATTCCTTGATCTGGCACACAGCCTGCTGGTGGTGAAGAAAGTGGCCAGAGCTTGCAGGCAACGTTGATGTGGAACAGCAATGGGTACAGCAGACCTCATTTGCGCAGATCCCTTGCTATATGGTAACACTGAGGGCGTAAGTAGTGTCAGCCTAACTTGTCAAGAGATGTTCAGAGTCCAGTCCTGGTCCAGGCATCACAAAGCCAGCAAAGAAAGGTAGTGTTGGAGTTAAGAGCCAGCACATTGATAACTGGTACATAAAATGCTTGTTTTCATTCCCTTGCCACCCCTCCACACACACACAGTCATATGTCAAAATACTTTAAATCATTTAAATCCATCCTTGTGTTGACAGAGCAAAAATAGGTAATTTGACATAAGAATGTGATGATATATGTGATCTACAACTCTCAAAGGAAAAGAATAATTTTCTACTGTTTTATGTTATTTACAGGAGATAAAGAGATAATTATTACCTTTCAACTTGAGTTTTTAAGGAGCGCATATCAGTTTTAGACTTTATAATTTTGTGCATAGCTTTGCATTGCATGGATTCTCTCCTTTTTTTTAAAACCCTGATGAACAGGCAGGATGGTATTAATTGCATGTCACAGAGGAGGAATCAAGCTTCAGGTATTTGGTCTTGCCCCAAATTGCACTAATAAGTGACAGAACTTTTATTGAGTTGCTGATATTTCACAATGAAAACACTTCATTATCCAGACAGAATTTGCCTCATGTTTATTCTCGTACATCTTAATGTCCTTGTCATAAAGAAGTCCAGGATAGGACTCCGCCTACTAGATAGAACTCTGCAGCTGATTGGATAGTAGGAAATATGGGGATTCTTTCAAATGCTCCTGTAATTAGACTCTGTTCTTCAGACGTGTGTGTTTTCTTTATCTGAGATGCTTTTTTCTCTCTGGTGAGTCATCATTTGGCAGTTACATCAAGCAGACTAATTTCTCTAACCCCAAAGCTTCCTACCACTCAAAATGGTGAAAACAACTATGACAGCTTTGATGTGCAGTTACTCATAGGAATCGTATGAGTAATTTGGGGGAGAAAGATTATGTCTGTAAATTTATGTGTGTGTATATATACGCACACATAAAAGAACTAAAATCACTATACCACTAATTAGTTATTGGAAAAGAACAGTCAATACATGATTAGATCAATTTTACATGTCTATATCTGTTAATCTAAGCAACTCTTTTGAAGGTAACAATATGCAATATTACAACCATTGTCAAATTCCTATCATTTGTTTTGTAAAACCTATACTGTTGTTTTATAAGGTTTGTTGTTGTCTCTTACTTTTTTTTCTTTTCTGTGTCTTTTTTTCTCTTCATAAAAAAAAGGATTATGTCTGTGTTACAAATCTGGAACTTGAACAGGAAGTAGATTAAGCATGTATAAAACACTTCTTAAATCTCAAGGCACTCTCAGTCATGGTGTTGTGTGGTACGTTAAGTGCCCTACGTAAACAAAGACACCAGGAGCACACAGTTAAGATGTGCTTCTGTCCGTGTCCCTTAAGCCCTTCATATTCCCTTTTTTTTTCTGTAAGTACAGACTGGCAGCTGGGCTTAATATGCACATCTGTAATCCCAGCACTCGAGAGGCAGAGGCAGGAGAATCACTGCAAATTCAAGGCTAGACAGGGCTACATAGTGAATTCAAGGCCAACCTGAACTACGTATCGAGACCCCGTTTCAAGGGAAAAAAAAAATTCTACAAACTGGCATTATGTAAAAGAAGTGCTTCTACTTTTCCCAGTTCTATTTTCAGAGGTTATCCGCCTGAGAAGTTCTGAGTTTCAGATGTTCTGGTGGTTCCCATCATCTCCATTCTATTTTTTTTTTTTTTTTTTTTTTTTTTTGCGGCACTGGGAATTGAACTCACAACCTTGCGCTTGCCAGGGCAGGCACTTAAGCTGCTGAGCCAAACTCCCGGCCCTGGTTTTTTTTTGAGGCAGGGTCGCACTATGTAGCTCAGGCCGGCCTTGCGCTCGCGTTGTAGCCCAAGCCGGCCTCGAACTCACAACGCTCCACCTACCTCAGCCTCCCGAGTGCTGGGATTAAAGGCGTGCGCCACCAAGCCCGGCTTCATCTGCATTCTAAATAACAGGTTTAGATTTTCACCCCATGGTGAGTTAACCTTCCCTGAAATCTGTACTGCAGCTCTCGGATAGGAAGATGAGTCATGGGGTTCTTCATGGGATCCCTCCCGCTTCCTGTGCTCTTCCTAACTTGTTACATATCATTTTTCTTTCATTTACTTAAACTTATCTTTTTTTTTTTCTTTTTTCTTTGAGACAGAGTCACTCGCTATGTAATTCAGGCCCAAGTTGGCCTCAAATAGCGATCCTCCTGCCTCAGCCTCCCAAGTGCTAGGATTAAGGGGTTGATTCTTTTAAAAAAGAAGCCAACAAATCTATATAATGTTTATATAGTATATTATTCACATTAAATCCTAGAAGTATGGTAACATAAAGAAAAATTTAATCCTGCCAGGTATAGAAGTGCGTGCCTGTAATCCCAGCATTTGAGAGCCCTGGCTGCATTGAGACTCTGTCTCAAAACAACAAAAAAGTATCCTTTATCACAAAACTTAAACAACTCAAGTGTCAAGGCGCATTGTGTCCCCTCCCTGTCTCTTTCTTCCTGTCCACTGTCCTCAGTAGTGCAAAATTATGCCATATGTTGTTGTCTTTCATATTCTGATATTTTTATTTTTTTGTATTTTCATTTGTAGTTTTTTCCTGAAATATTACTTCCATTTTTATGAAATTAGTACATATTCATAATCTCAAAATTAAAATTGTTCCACACGACTTAAAATGAGAAACACACTTCTTTTCCACCAGCTTTCAGTAGGACCCTGCTCAACCTTACAGCTCTGTTCTTAGGTTTGTTTTGCGTTTTCTCTGATACTGAGGATTGAACGCAGGGCATTTGCACTGAACTACATTCCTGGCCCTTGTCTCATTAAATCTCTTAGTTGCCCAGACTGGACTTGAACTTGGGATCCTTCTGCCTCAGCCTCCCGGAGTGTTGTGTTACAGAAGTGTTCAGCACCTTGAAAACATGCTTATGCTTCTGTTTGTTACTTTTAAAAGCTTGCAATATTATGCACCTCTCACTATGTAAGATGAAGTGTTCGGTCTCTTGCATACTCCCTCGGGACACAGCCCATGCACACACATTCCTTCTGTACGTGTGTTCTTTTCTACCTTCTAGCACTTTTATTAGCTTTTGGCTAAATGAGTAGTCAGTGTTTATGTCATGACACCGTGACTAACTCTGTGAGCTGTGTAGTTTCTGTATGCCTATTACTCATTAATCTCCGAATTCTCTGACGAAACTGAAGGTCTTTGAACAAGTTGAATTATGTCAGTCATTCTACTGATGTGCCGTTTTCTTGGTGCCATCCCTCCTACTTTGTGTCGCTGGGTGTGAAAGCCAGGTCCTAATGCAAGCTAAGCAGCAGCTCCCGCACTGAGCCATACCTCAACCCTCCGCCCCTCCTGCTCCTGGCTAGTCTGGCTGTTCTCCAGGTCAGCTGGCACAAGCTGTCAAGTTTAAATCATGCTTTGTCCATGCCAAGCGGATCCCAGTTGTCTCTCCTGGCGTGTTTCCTATTTTCTGGCCTCTGTTGCTTGCCTTACATTTCCATTTAGGTTAAACACCTCCTCTTCCTAAACCCTCCCCAAAAGATCCATAGAATGAAACAGTTTGTGTACACTTTTGAAAATACCTTTATTCTATTTTTACACATGACTAATGTTTTTATTTGGTATAGGATTTTAGGTTAGAAAATACTTTCTTTTGTAATTTCAAAGACGTTTCTCTGTTATCTCATAGTTTCAAATGTTTCTTTGGTCTGATACCATTCTAATTACTTACCTGTTAAATGTGACTTTCTTTTTTCCTCTATGGAAGAGCACACTCTTCTCTGTATCCAGTGATCTGGAATCTCATACCTTAGTGTGATTTTTTTTTTTTTTAAGAAAACTAATTAGCCAGGCACACACTGAACATAGAGAATTCCCATTATTCAGATACTGGATCTTGGGAAATGTAGTGACTTAGCAGATTAGGGTTTGGGAAAGCTCGCTGGGAAAGTAGGGGTGACTTGTTAATTACAAGACCCCAGAACACCTGCACAGAACAGTTCCCAAAGCCCTGCATATGAACTTCTCCAAGAACTGGAGCAGGTTTTCAAGAGATGGCATTCTGACAGCCTGAGGTGTGGGATCCAAGCACTGCCTCTCAGGACCCATATGTGGACGTGCTCATGGTTTTCCTCGAGATTTGGACGGTATAAAAGGACACAGACACCAAGAAGAGCTTGCTGTCGTGCTTTCCTCACGGGCTGCCCTGCTTCCTCCAGGGTGTCCTTTTATCTTGCTTTTTCCTCTACTACTCAGCCCAAGCTCACTCTGCAGAGCCAGTTTCTCCCTCACTCTTCACTTTTACTTTCTCAAATAAATGTTGCCGCTGCTTTTACTCATTTCATTCAGTTCTTTGTTAGAGATGTGAAGAACCTGAAATCCAACTATAGAAGGAAAGGCGAGCAACCCAAAACCCAGTAACATTCATTTGGCGAGCCACTTCTAGAAGGAGCTACCTTCATAACAGTAGAACTTTTAATAAAGCCACTGAGTCCTTGTCCCTCAGAAAGTCTGTATCTTGCTTTCACACTTTCTCAGTAATGGCTGACAGAGTGCTAGGTTCACAGTTTACCTCAGAGCTTGGAGGCTTTAATCTACTAGACTTCAAACACCACTTGATGGTGATGAGAAGACTGCTGTCTTCTAACGGACTCCCGCTCCTGCACTGTAATCTGTTTTTCTCTCTCTGAAGAGTTTTATGTTCTGTCTTTTCTTTATTCTGGGTTCTAAATTTCACAGATTTATCTCTGGGGGGAAGTTGTATTAAAATTCACCTTGCTTTCAGGGGGACATTTCTACTCTCACTTGAAAGAATGGCTCTCACCTCTGGCTACTTTATTACACGTTTGAAAGAGAAGGTCCCTCCACCCACTTCTGGTTTATCCATCAGTAGGAGCTCATTTGCTTTGAACTTAAATTATTGCTGTTTATGCTAAATTATGGCATTCTCAAATAAATCAACTAAAGCCAGATTTTTGAGAGACTGGTGCAATTATACGTAATCTTGGGCGATTTTTTGTTGTTGTTTGTTTATTTTCTCCTAACTCTTTTTCCTTTTTTTTTTTTTTTTTACTTTTCAAAGTTATCATTATTCCCAATTCCTTTCCTCTTCTTTCCTGGTGGGTATATTTATTTTTTGTTCAAATTACTTTCCATATGCACATTTGAAAACCAGTTTAATAATTGATTCTTAAGTCCATAAATCATCATAGAGTATCTGTGGAAAGGACCCTAACAGTAAGCTACTCATTAAAAAAGAATGCCAAGAGGTCTTTAAATACTTTGTTCTTTAACTTTAAAAATAAACAACCTGCTTCTTCATTAATCACTTGAACTACATGTTTCAGTTCTGAGCTATTTTCTAGGGCCCTTGTAGAATTAATAACAAGCTTTTCAAAACTATTATTTAATAGTTAAGTCTTCCAGCCTATGAAATTTTTTCAAGAGCAGAAATAACAAAATACCACTTCAATATGAAAGTAATTAGTGCTCATGTGCTAAAAATTAAACGCATAAGGAGAAAAACTGATATGACTCAGTTATGTTAAATGTTAAAACGCACACTGGAACCATAAATGCACAGATCTGTACTGCTATTAGTAATCATCGCCCCTATTAATTCTCAAGGATTTCTTCTTGTGTTTTCAGTGAAATTTTCTTCATTCTCTGACCAGTCCAGAAATTTTGGGTTATTTTCTAGTCAAACAATTGAAGAACTTTTACAAATGTGAACAGAAAGTTTATTTTATAAAAATTTTAAGTAACATTGCAAAATACTCAGACATACCTTCAAATATTGTGCTTTATAAGTGTTTTTAAAAGCCTTAAAATGTTAATATTGAGCCTACAGTTGCTAGCCTTGATGAGCCTCAGATTTTTTAATTTCTGAAGAACTTAATTTTCCATAAAAAATAACTGACATTTAAAGTATAGTCAGAAATATTGCTGCTCTGACTTTCCCATACCCTTTAAGATTGCTGTCGTCATTCTGTCATTACATTAATACCAAGAAATATTCATTGTAGTAAACCATTTGTTAGTGAATAACTATGTCATATAATTGAAAAGAAAGAAATTTTATACAGGTTAAATCTCAAGACTCAGTTCTCCAAAGAAATATTCTGAATTTAAGACCTGTTTGAAAACTGAAGCAGGTTTAGCTTGTACAGCATAGACTGGCATAGTCAGGCTTTCAACTGAGAGCAAGTCCTGAAGGGGAAGCCCAGATGTGGTTCCTTGTAAGTTTTTATCTCAGGTCCTTTCAACAGGCCATTTTTCCTTGAGCTCACAATGTTCCAATCATAAAGTAAGTAGGCTATGCTTTCTGTCCTGCGTGTGTGTGATCATAGCATCTGCCATGAAATCCATGCCCTCTATCATCTATGCTCCTGCCTTCCACCTCAAACAAACAAATATGTATATACTTATGCTGTAGGAAAAGAGTACTGTCGTGAGCAGCCTCCAACTAAATTCAAAGTTTGACCCTGAAAGATTATTTTATTCAGCTTTAGGCTTCAAGCCATGAAAATGATCTTAGACAGGAATGGTGACAGAATTTTCATAATGAAAGCAATTGTATTCATTGATACCAAAATTTCTCGTCATGAAAATTACATTTAAAGGAAATCTGTTTACCTAGAATGAGCATTTGACTGTTCTTAACTGAAGAAAATCTCTTCTCCAAAAAATATTTCAACATAGTTATTGATTTCTTATTATGAAAATCTTATAGAAATTTTAAACAACTTGCCCTGTGGAAAATTATTTCTGATAATTTACTTGAAATTATTTCACAATTTATGGAATAACATAGGAATTGTATGTGTGGGAAAAAAACATATATATATATATATATATATATATATACTTTTTAAAAAATGAGAATCTTTTAAGAAATTATGGAATAAGATAAAAATGCATGAGTCAAAGCATAGAAAGCCTTAAATAAAAGCTTCTCACCAAAAAGTAGACTGGACCACATAGTCATAATTCTAGTGCAGACAGCCATATGCTCTGTGACCAGCCCCTACATTTTCTTTTTCAGTTACCTCATTGTTTGGCAATGACACACACTCCAGAACCTCAACCAAACAGTGTTAGAAGGTATGTAAGTGTTGAACACAACAATGTTTAGCACATTTATGAACACATTTTGAAATCTTATCATGGCAGTCTATATAAAAATGAAACTGTGAACGGCTGGACAAGAACACTGGTCTACACGCCGAACTTTTTTCCAGGTCCCTTGACATCGAGGATTGCCAATTGCTTGCCAGTGGAGGGTCTGATTTCTGAAATGATAATTTGGAAATGTTACACTAAAAGCAACCCAAAGAAAATTCTAATTTACAGAATTATAGAATGGAAGTTTGGGGATGTTTTTTAAAGATACTTATCACAGAGTTTTGAAATGTGTTATAAATTTTTTTAAAATTTCAATGAGCACAAAGGTTTCTTTTCCTTAGGATCTGTCAAAGTAAGTTACCAATTTATCCCTTATTTGAAGACACCCTCATGTTGCCCGGGTTCACTTTATTCATTTCTTCCACTGGATTTCAATGAAAGCACCACATAAGGAAAATGACTGTTTTATGTATATTTAAACTGAGAAGGTCTAGCTGGGTAGGGTGATTGCACACTCCTGTAATCCCGACACTCAGGAAGTCGAGGCAGGAGGATTACTGAAAGTTCAAGGACAGCCTGGCTATATGGTGAGATCAAGACCAGCCCAAACTGTATAGTGAGACCTTAAATAAATAAATAAATAAATAGGAGAGTCTAAACCAAATGAACTCTTTCATTTCTTTCTAGCTCTTTGATTTTATAATAAAAATGGGAGAAGCGGAAAGAAAGCAAAGCCAGATTATTAAAATTATTATTTTTAAACTTACTATTACCTTAGCCAGAGGTTTAAGCCTTTTCTTTATTGGGTACAAATTGAATTATAAATTCATTTAAAGTCAAAATATGGATGAGGTATTCAGAATGATATTAAGTCTAAATATTAAGTTTTATTTGATACGAATTCCTTACCCAGTTTATTATTCATATGGTGTATTCAATAAAGGCCTTTAGGCACAAGAGACTAATAAATTCGTATCATTAAGTACTGAAGCATACAATGAAAATAATGATTAACTAGAAAGGTCAATATTTTACTTTTCTGTCAGTATTTTTACCAGTTCTACCTGACATCCTGAAAGCCATAATCCATGTGTTACCTAAATTGGTCCCTGTCCAATAACTGTTCCAGAGTAAGTCAACTCTCTTAATTACAAATGGCATGATCAGATGATCAGCTATCACTGATAAATAAGTATGGGATTGAGATCCATTTCCAGGTGGGTAAAATGTCTTTAGAGACAATTCTTTCAGAAAATCTATGGATTTACATGGGATTGTCACCCTGTGGAGCTGAGCCCATCATTCTCTCGGTGGTGATTTCATGTGCTGGCTCTGAAACAGCGTGGGTGTGAATGGCTGCGCAGAGGGAGCAAACCCTGACCCCTTCTCTAGCCCATTCCTCTCTTTGTACAGACTATGAATTACGAATGATTTTTATCTTTTTAAAGGTTAAAAAGAAAATCAAGAGTACTTAATAAAAAATTATATGAAATTCAAATTTTAGTGTCCATAAATAAACGTTAGTTAAAACAAAGCCAAGGTTTACATAGCGTCTAGTCCTGCTTGCCTGCCACAGTGTCAGAGTTGAGCAGCTATGACAGAGGCCAGATGGGATACAAAGCCGAAAACGTCTACTCTGGCATTTTACTGCAAGTTTTCTGACCTCTGACCTAAGCGAGTATTAAAAATCCACCGCTCTCCAAGACTACAGTTCAACTGATCTGAAATGGGATTGGAAGTCTACACATTTTCATTCTCTATCCCAAGCAATTCGGATTTAAATGACCTTCAGAGTATCACTATGGAACGATCAGGTTTTTAGTGTTCATTCGGGAGCCTGATCTGAGCACCAGGATCCAAAGAGACCGACGCAATTCTGCTCGGAGAGCCTCTGAGTCCTGCAGTGAGAACCGGAGCCCTGGACTCAGGGACTGCTGGACAGATGATTCTCCACACTGCCCAAATGATGCCATATGTGGCATCCTGGCCAGCGACTCAGGAAGCAGAGGGGACAGATGTTCAGAATACGTAACAAAAATTTGAGTCTTGCGATCCATTTCCCTCCCTTACCCATCAGAGTCCAGACCGTCTCCGGAGCAGCGAAGGCTCTCGGCGTTCATAGCTGGGGGCTGGCAGTCCACGCACACTGTGTACCCCTCGCGGAGATACTGCATCCACCGCGTCAAGGGCCGCTGTTCCAGGGCACAGTGAGGAGTCAGGGACTCAGTCTTGAACTCCATACAGTATCTAGAGGAAAACAAGGGAGGTGTTCACTTGCTGTAATTAGAGGTGGTCTAGCATCACAAAAAGTCTTAGGAAACCGGTCCTCACAAGTACCTGGCCGACTCGAGCAGGGACTGAGTTCTTTTTCACAAGTTACACACGAGTCACACAAAGCCGACAGGTTCTCATTTACAGAACTACCACTACCACTACCACTTCCACTACCACTACCACCTCCACTACCACTACTACCTACTACTGAACAACACAAGGAAACCTTTTTTGATCTTCTTCAATCCGTAACTGAATTATCTGAGCAACATGAATTTCAGATTTGGACAATCTGTATCCTGTCCAATCACACAGTTAAATTGTGTAGAAAAGCATGTGTTTTAGTAGAAAAACAGCCCCAGATAATGTTGTAGATAATGTAAAGAATTACATAATTTGAAGGGGTCCTTGCATGAGCCCCAAGCGAGCTTGTTCTTGACACCCAGGCCAGCACCTGTGCTCCTCTGTCCCACAAAAGTTCCAGGAGCCTTTCCTATACTCACCACCTGGCCCACCTGCATGATCTGGGCTCATGTTGGTGAGTCTCAACTTGGAGTCAAGCATCAAAGTTCTATCAGGCCTCACAGATGAAAGCTGAAATGGGAAACTGGGTGATGTTTTCTGTGACAGGGCTTGGTGTCACCATATACTGGGCTGTGGAAAATGCTAGCATTCACGTGAGTGAAGTTCTCAGGGACATGCTGAGTATTTGAGAGTTTGTATATAAAAGCAACGCAACTCTCCAAGTCGTCAGGGGAACAAACAATAGAAACCCCAAGTGTCATAAAAGAAATATAGTGTATTTTCAGTTTAATGGGCTAATTTTTTATCCATCAAATAATGAGTTATAACAGGTTAAATGGGAAGTATTTGGAAAATCTGCCCCAAACATCTTTAACAATGGTAGATAGTGCTTATTGGTAATTAAAAGTAACTAGTGCCTTTAGTTATTGAGGTCAGAAATTCTACAATTCAGCATCAATCAACTTTAGACAGTTGGAACACCTCTGCAATGCTATTGTCTCCTTACATGCTCATATCAACCCCAAGTGGTGGGTATTAGTACTCTCACTTCCCAAGGGAAAAAAAAAATGAAGTGGAAGAATTATGGCTAGTGAGCATGTGGCCATCCAGTCTCTTATCTGATGGCAGAAGAGAGGACCTCAGCTGAGCATGGGGGTGTCTTCCAGTCTGCACCAGCAGGTTTCAGCAGGGAATCCTCTGAACTTAAGTGTGGGTCACTTTCAAATTTGCCAATAGAGACGATTCTGGAGTCCATGGTTCCATTCAGACTCTAGGAAGAGCATCCTTCATCATGTTCTAAATAAGATTTTTTTTTTTTTTTGATACCAAGGATTGAACTCACAACCTCACGCCAGCTAGGCAGGCACTTAAGCCACTGAGCTAAATCCCCGGCCCTAAATAAGATTATTTTTATGCTCATTTTTATGTAGCTGTTTCTTGGAGATCAGACCTTAGAGACAGATGAATCTTTATAGCCCCACAAAAAGAGGGAGGGGACAAGCACTTTCTCGACTCTAGTGAAGAGTCATGTTTTACTGGAAGTCAATGAACAAGTAACAGAAGAAAACAGAGAAAGCAAATAAGTCTTTTGGATAGACTTGACTACACGACTAGAAAAGCATAATAATAATAATAATACCAAATTACCCCGGCTCCTCTGGGTGCTTAGACCACTGTGGAGATGCGGCTTGTCTTGTTCTCTCCTTGTTGAATGCAGAGGTAGTTATAAAGGCAGGGACTATAAAAGGGAGAATTATGTTAAATTCATGCAGCCAAAGGAGTCAGAGCAAGATCTATCAAATCTACTGTCATGCCTGGCTACAGGTCTCCATTTCTAAGCCCTAAGACCGTAGCGCCCCATCAAGCAGTGAAATGAGGCTAAGTTACAAGGTCAGCAGAACAAAATTAAAGGTTTATGTGCAGGCAGATGACACGGAGGGGACTGCAGGCCTCTGACAAGCACATCTGTCTGCAGTAACAAAACTGAAACAAAAGAGAGAAGTCAGAAAAAAAAAGCCAGTGAGAAACAATAAAAAGATGGTAGGAAAGTGAAGAAATTGAGATTATAAGAGAAGAAAATTACAGGAAAAGAAACAGAAAAGGAAAAGACAGGAAAAATAAGAGAGAAAAAGATGAAAGGAAAAAACCAGAGAAATAAAAAGAGGTGGAAGCACACAAAACGGACAGTCCGAGAGGAAAAACAAAAAAGAATAAAAGCAAGCGAAGGAAGGAAGCGTGGGTGCTCCCACAGCTCCTGGAGCTGCACAGTGTGGGCCGGGTCAGTGAGTCCCCGTGCAGCCCTGGACTCTGACACGATAGATTGGAAAGAAGAAAAGGAGCCAAGAATCTTTCCTTCTGCCTCTGATCTATTTCATTTCACTTCACCGTGTGGTATGGTATTGTCCTGGGAAATGAAACCAGAGCCTTACATGTGCTAGGCAAGCACTCTACCACTGAGCTACGTTTCTAGTCCTTTTTGGGGGGCAGGTGGATGAATACTAGAGATTGTACCTAGGGTCTTCACACCAAGCTACATCACCAACCCTCTTTTTTCTTTCTCTCTCTCTCTTTTTTTTTTTTTTTTTTTTTAACTCGAGACAGGGTCTCACTAAGTTGCCCAGGCTGGCCACAGACTCCCAAGTAGACGGGATCACAGATGTACACTGCCATGCTCAGCTCTTTTTCTATTTTATTTTATTTGTGAGCCATGTTCCCACTTCATCACTAAGTCTAGGGTTGCATCTGTTGCTATTTGTAGCACCTGGAGGTAACTTCTTGATTCTACTCTGATGTCACCTCAAGAAGACATGATTTTGCCTCGTTCTTCACTGTATCCCTCATACATTGACACACACAATAAATAGTTGTGCAACAAATGGATGAATAAAATCATGGAATCTTCACCAAAGCACACATTTCCTTGTGGTCTTCTGTTCCCATAAAGTCATTCCTTGTTATCCAGGAGTGTTTCATCCCAGGAACCCCAGAGAATGCCCAAATCCTCAGGTGCTCAAGTCCCTTATATAAATGTCACAGTATTTACATATAGCCTGCAGACATCCTACCATATGCCTTAAATCAACTCTGGATCTTACTTGTAATACTGCCATATAAACACTAATAAGTAGTTGTGATACTGTGTTGCTTCAGGAATGGCATAGAAAAAGTCTGTGCATGTTCAGTACAGAGGCAATTGCCCCCCAATACTTTGAGCTCTTGGTTGGCTGATCTGCAGATGTAGAATCTGGAATGGAGGGCTCTGTCTTGAGTCCTGCAATAGAGCTAGTTCAATAACCCTTCCTGCCTTTTATTTCAGAAACTGGATGCCCTGTGAAAGGTAGATAGAGGCTGATGTTGGCTCGTGAGATGCCAAGGTCATCATCAACATGGACAAGTGGCAGGAGGGCACTGACTGGGAAAAGGATGTCGGGGCCTGTGGGCTGGTTTATGTGGATCCTTACTGCCACAAGAGGGCAGGCCTCAATTCTTTTTTAGATTTTCTTAACAAAGAGTCAATTTTATTACACTCGGAAATATAAGACAAGAGCAGCCTAATGCCAAGTAGTCACTTGTTCCTAAGACTTCCAGGTGTGGTTCCTGCTTCATGTGGTTTGGTGCCCAATCTCCCCAGTATGAAAATTATCCATCCCTACAGCAAACCTGAGAGTCCCAGCTCATGGGGTACTTTCTTGCTGTACTGACATGTTCAACTGTTTTCCCAAAAAAACATGTCATGCTTTCTAAATGTGACTATAGTTTTTGCATTTTCAAAATCCACAAAATTCAGAGATGAAGGCATGTAGCAGGAGTCTTCTCTGTCTCTCAGACCTACTGATCAGCAACAAAAACATCTAAAGGATTTTAGTTTTCCCATGTGTTTTCAATTCTGTTCTTTTGACACATTTATGTGTTTACTCACGAAGTGAAGAATAAATTTACTGCTAAATGCTTGCACATTTAGCAGTAAACCATACACATCAGACTAAAAAAATCTTCAGGATATGTTTCTTTCATTCAGATCATTTATATGCTCTCTTAATTTGTACTGCATGTATCAATACAAAAGTTCAAGGGTACCAGACTTCATGGATAATGCAGAAAAAAATGAGGCAAGGGATGGGGATGCAGCTGAGTGTGAAACCCTGGGTTCAATCCCCAGTACAGAAGGAAAAACTGCCCAAGGTTCAAAGGTAAATAGGGCAGAAACAGGTAGTGCACGTGCTTCAGAATCACCTACAATATGCCGCCATTCTGTGCGGCCTGGTTGCCACGAAGGAGTCACATTCTGGTCTCTTTTCCCTTTCTGTCCCAAATCACCACCCTCCATGCGAAGTTAGATTTAAGAAAGGAAATGAAAGAATTTGCACGTTACACTCCTAAGTTCCATCAGGCCCGGAGCAGGCAGATTCACACTGAACCACGGTGGCCCCTTGCGTTTACAGCCTGTGGCTCAGAGTAATTTCGCACGTGCTCCCAACCTTCACAGAAACTTGGTAAAGTGCGAATGCCAGTTTTATTCCTCAGGCTCAAAGAGGTGCCATGAGGAGAAACGGGCCAGCGCAGAAGACGTCTTCTGTCCTCTAAGACTTCGGATCCATGCTTCACAGCCCGTGGTTGTGGTACATCGTGAAAGTGAACCAGTCGCTCGGCAGCCTGCCTGCTGGCTCTCCTCACCCCTGCAGCTCCGGGGCTTGGATGGGGCCACATTCTACTGCGAGGGCATCCTCCTCCTACACACAAGTCTCTAGCAAGCAAACCAGGAGCCAGATTGCCCGGAGCTCTCCAAACCAGCGCCATTTTTTAATATGCCCCACACATTTAATTTTCATTACTTAAGAGTGGTGAGTAATTTAGAAATTAGTTATGCCTTCAGTCCCACTTCTGCTTATGTGCAGAAACACGTAGCTGGGTGCCCTGGGACAAACCCTCTCCATAAATGTTAGCTCCCCTTCCGTTCCCCTTCCTGACAAAAATATCCAAATGTAATATATTCTTAGTTCACAGGCCATTTGCCAACTTTTCTGGCAATCTATGAGCCTGCCATTGTTCAGTTTTACAACAACTTCCACTTTAAAGGCATGGCACCGCACATATTTCCTTTGAACATGAAAGTAAATTAAATTTGCCTTAGGAATTTCGTAAGCCCTTGGACACAATAGAGTACCACAAAAGCACTGGTCTGTAGACACAGCACAGAAGAGAATTAAAGGGAAATCAGACAAATAACAGTTACCTGGAAACTTACAGTTTATAGTAATGCATACTGATCTCCATTTAGGAGGAAAATTCATATGAACATCAGTAATGTGCAACGAATTCATAATTCAGTTACCTCTGTTTTTGTGGTAAAACGCAATCACAAGCATTAGATGAAACAGGGAAAAATCAACAGCTATTTGCTCATTAAGAAGAGAGTTTCACTGATCGAGCTTCATTCACTGGCTTTGTGCAGCCTCTATTTTTCTACTCAGTTACCACAAACTATAATCAGTTTTCACACTAGTGATGATGGTTAACAGAAAAACAACATGAAAAGGGGAAAACTCGTGGGTTTAGGGTCACAAGAGCCAGGTTTAAATTGTGATAGACTTGCCAAGTGCTGTCACTTCCCAGGACTCCAGTGTCCTCCTGTGTAAACAAAGGAGAATCATCTTGTCCACCTCCCTTCAGTAGAGAAAGTGATGGCCCAAAAGTATGGACATGTCGTGTTACATGGCAAAGAGGAATCAAAGTTACAAATGAAATTAAAATGTTTAAAACAGGACGAGTCCCCCAGATTATCTAGGTTGGCCCCACAAAATCACAAGGGACTTAAAAAAATGATCTAGTGCTGGGTGTGGTGGCACACGCCTTTAATCCCAGCACTCGGGAGGCTGAGGTAGGAGGAGCATTGTGAGTTCGAGACCGGCCTGGGCTACAACGCAAGCGCAAGGCTGGCCTGAGCTACACAGTGTGACCCTGCCTCAAAAAACCAGGGCCAGGAGTTGGATCAGCAGCTCACGCACCTGTCAGGCAGGCCCAAGGTTGTGAGTTCAATCACCGGTGCCGCAAAAAAAAAAAAAAGATCTAGTCATAGGGAGATGTGGCTGCTGCTGCTGAAAGGCACAGAGAGAGCCATTGTTGCTGCCTGTAAAGACAGGAAAAACAGCCAGGAGAAAGGGATGGAGATACTAGAAGGCTGTCCCGCTACACTGTTTTCCTCTAGAACCTGCTTAAATTTTAAAATCCTTTGCCTTTTGGTAGGCTAAGAATTTCCCAATTAATCAAAGCCTGATTCCATTAGTCTTAAACATCTTTCTCTTCTCTTTTCTCTCATATTTTACCATATGCAACAACCAGAAGCCAAACTGCACATTCAACACTTTGCTTGCAACTCTCCTTAGCTAAATATCCAAGTTTGGGTCATCACCTTTGAGTTCTACTTTTCACATAACTGCAAGATACAATCTGCTCTAAGGACACAGATACCCCCTGAACCTTCAGAAAGGAATACTGTCTTGCTAACACCTTGATTTTGGTCCAGGTAGACCTGTGTTGGAATTCTGTCGCACAAAACTGTAAGACAATCGATGTGTGCTGTTTTAAGTCACTAAATTTCTGATGTTACTATTGCAGCCATAGAAAACTAATGCACTCTGTCACAGGACTACTGCTATGAAAAAGTGAATCAGTAATGTCTATAAAAGCTCACTGCCCTGCAAATGTGAGTTTGCCATGCAAATGTTCGTGTGCTATGCAACAAAACCCCCTGCTCTGTGAACAGTCTGGGGGAGGCAAAGGGACGAGGTAACAGGTGTACAGGAGACCAAGCAGCAGGCCTGAGAACACCCAGGCTGAAGCGTGCTCTGCTTCTCTGGGCTCCCACACCAACCTAAGCTGTATCTCTCTACCACAGTGCTCAGCACCCTGACTCATTATGAACTACGGCATATTTGTTTTCAAGTTTGGATTCCCAAAACATAGCCCAGTACTGGCATGTGGTAGGTGCTTCGTGTTAAGTCAGTGAAACAAAAATGAATGCACAGAGCTGGGCATGGTAGCACGTGCTTATAATCCCAGAACTCTGGGAGGCAGGAGGATCACAAGTTCAAGCCCAGGCTGAACAACTTAGCAAGAGCCTATCTAAAAAAAAAGAAAAAGTAAAAGGACTAGGGGTGTAACCCAGTGAAAAAGCAACACCTAGTGCCACCAGAAAAAGAAAACCCCAGGAGCTGGACTGAAATGAGACCCAAGCAACCTTGAGAAACTCACTAGATTAGATGTTCATGTTATTGTCTCTCTTGTTTCCGCCTAATTGTCCATCATTTTCTAAAGCGTATTCCATGAACACTAGTGATTTTATTGAGATACCTCTAAGAAAAAAGTTACCTGATCAAATAAAGTGGGAAAACACTGCTTATATTATTTCCCTCTTGTACCATGAACACGTGTATATACATACAATGTACGTGTGAGTGTGTGTGTGTATGTCTGTATGTGTGTAAGTTATCACTGTAAGTTCTGAAAAGTTCCATGGTAGAGAAAATGAATCCCTTTTGGTACACTACTGTTACAAAAGAGAATGTACTTTGGAAACTTTTACCAGCTGTGATACAGGCAGGGCCATATATCCATGCCCAGCCTACAGCAGAGGTCCTGGAACTGCAAGAAGCAGTAGAATCCCCTGGAGATCTTCTTGCAATTCAGAGTGCTGGGCCCACCCCAGAGGTTCTGACCCATGGGCCTTGGTGGGTCTCCAGAGATGTGATCCACTTGCTCTTGGTCCTTTTCTCCCTGGGCAGCGTGTGACAGGAGTCATCCTTCCCAAGACACCCCCAAGGGAAGGGAGACCTTGGAGACCAAAGTCAGGGCTAAAAATGTGGAGATTTCTCCTCTTTCCAAACCAGAAGATTATTATTTTATGTTATAAGAAAAGGTGACCGAGTACAGATATCTCCTGCTAGGAAAACCAAGGTCACTAACAACTTCTGGGGGTAAGGGCAAATGACTACTTGCTTCAGCACAACCTCTTGGTAAAGTATGGTGACAGGAGTGCCCAGAGGGCTAATTTGGAAAGCAAGGACATCTGGAGGAGAGGAGGCCCACACCTGCTGTCAAAGAAGAGGCCCCGGGAACTGAGCAGGGCCTTATCTGCCCAGGGCCACTCTTAGGGAGTGCGGCTCCTGTCTGCTGATACCCTCTGGCCAGGTTCCCTAGCCTCCTCTTCTGGGCCCTCCTGCCAAGTCATTCTGCTCTAAAGAGACCCCAGGCTTTAGAAGGGGTAGGAACAACCGGGGAGGGAGGGGGTTGAGGGGATTCAATGACGTCTCACAGCAGTCTCCTCCCCAAGCTGCGTCTGTAGTGTTCCTGCAGATACCCTGACTGGACGGGATGGTGATCTACAGCTGCTTCCCTGAGCAGCCTCTCTGGAAGCACTAAACTACCCAAGATAAAACGATGATGTTTTAGCAACCAGATGCTCCAGGCACCATCCATAGTAGAGGAATCTTTTCTGATCACAGTTCTGATTACAACAAACCTACAGAAAACACCCCAGTGGCTTTCAAGGCTCTCAAAAGTCCAGGGTGTTGCCTGTGCTCCCCCAAAACGGGTTTCACTCAGTTCTCAAAGGAGCCCCCAGGGTTATGTAAATGAGCCGCAGGTTACCCATTTCCTCACCGCAGCCTCTGAGACTTCCGGCATCAAACTCAAATTTGTTTGTAAAGAGAGTCAAGCAAGCAGATTTTTAAGGCCTGCTTTGCATACCTGTGACACTGTTCCCAGTATCTATTGGCCTTAAATAAGACAGGACCTTCAGAGCCCAAGCTTGCCCCCACATAGTGGCACATGCCTGTAATCCCAGCTACTAGGGAGGCTGAGGCAAGAAGATTCCAAGTTTAAGGCCAGTCTGAGCAACTTAGTAAGATGCTGTCTCAACATAAAATTGAAGAATAAAATAAAATTTTAAAAGGGCTGAGGATGTATTCAGCACTTTCTGAGTTCAGTTTCCAGTACTGCAAAAAACAAAAGCAAAAAGACCTCAAGTTAGCTCTGCCCTTCGGAGTTTTCTGATGTAGATACTTCCTGCTATGTGTTAGACATCACCTAGACATATAAGGTTCCTGGTAAACCCTCCTCTACCTTGGGAGTTCCTGTGCCATCTCCCCCTGCTGTGTACTACCCCATCTCAGCCCAGTCTGTCTCCTTCTGGTCAGACCATGCTGTGAGCATTTCTTCTCTGCCACCACCCCATCTAAGCACTGCCCGGTAAGGCCTGGTGTATTACTGCCTCGTGTGGTCATACAAAGGTATGATCTTGATCATCCCCAATCCCTCAGCCGCCCACCCCTGATGACCAGGTTCGATCTGCCTGCCCCAGCAACTCTGCACTTCTCAGTCCATCTCCAGGGTCCCACTGCCCCTTTCTCTCCCTAAGATCTCATTAGACTTGCTGAGGGCTCCACCAACTGTTCATTCATCTAATATCAGCTGTCCATTTCTGGGATTAATTTCCTGGGGCCATGTGATTATTACATCCCTGTCTGTTAGATGGTGACCCATGTGACAGCAGGCTCTGTAGCAGCTCCTTCCCTCACTGTGGCCCGGGAGCCCAGCCATACTGGGCATCAAGTAGATTCGCAGTAAATATTTATGTGTGGAAAAAAAGAAGCAACTAAATGGCTGATGAAGGTTGTGTTGGCTTGGAAGTTTCTCTGCTCCTATGAAAAACACAGCGTCTTTGCTATCCCGATATGTCAGTGTTTTGCCCTGTTGTGCTCACCCTAGATCAATACATCAACACCGGTCCATTCTTTCTGTCTTTGTGAGACTCATAGGCTTCCTGGTCATTAATGAGGCTGCTTCTAATCCCTCTGCTGGCTGCTTCACAACCAGAGTGATCTTTCCAAGTCACAAATCAGATTGCGCACAAATCAGTCCTGTCAGCTTGAGAAGAGAGGCAGGTGTTTTCAGAGAATCATTTTATCATCATTTAGAAATTTATCATAAAGCAACTAAATGCTAGTATTGTTTCACTGATTTTGCAGGCCTGGGGCCGGCAGCCTGAGCATCTCTTTGGAAGATGACAGTAGGCAATGTAGCAAATATGGGTGATTCTCTTCTGTCTTATCTTTGAGGCCCAATATTGTTCTCATTGTTTTGCTTTATTCTGATTATTTTTTTTTGCTTTATTTCATATTCTGTTTTTATTGGTTTTATTCTGTTTTGTTTTTGGTTTGACTTTACCATACCTGATGGAATGGTCAACTATTGTGAAGATAACAAGACATTCTATAGTAGCTATTGTTTTCCTAGTATCTTTCTTTGAAGTTCTGTACCAGTTCTACTGCTTTGTTTTGATTGACTTTGTTCTGTTATGTTTTGTTGGATTTTACTATCTTTAAAATAAAAAAATTAATAAAATAAAACATCAGAAATTTACCCTTTTTTCTACCATTTGTGTTTGTGAGTGTGCAAAAAATAATGTGCAAATTTAGATTCCCGCTTACTGAAGAATCGCAGTGGAAGGGAAATTACCAGCCGGCATGAAATTGCATCATCCTATGTAACGTCCTCTGTCACCTAAAAACCACATGCGTGTAAAGCTGGGAGTGTAGCTCAGTGGTAGAGCACTTGTCCAACTGGCACGGTAGGGTGGGGGAGGGATTCCACACCTCTGGCTTATTTTGTTACTGAGCCCATGCAGAGTGAGAATGAGCCATGGGGTTAAAAACACACGCTGAGTAAAGCCAGGAAAAGGGAGGCTTTTTTCAGCTGACCATCAATTCCTCTATTAAGCGTTTCCTGAGCTTCCTATCTACTTTGCGCAGATCGCCCCACCCCACTCCCTGCAGGGTGTGGAACTTTCCCTGCACAGCCTATGACCTTTTATGGAATGAAGAGGCCAAGAAGTCAGCAAAGATAGCCCAGCCCCAGCCCTGGGAACACCAGTACCGAAAGCGTGCCCGCAGTCTCGGCCCAGCTTCGTAGAGTACTCCAGGCAGCCGGCTCGCTCCTCCAGCGGAGGGCAGGGCGCGCCGCCGTTCTGTGGCTCCTGCCGCACTGAACGCCTCCGCACGCGGGTCGTGGGCTTGCACTGGTCCGCGCAGCCACTCCAGGGGCTCCACTCCCCGACGAAGCACGGGCGAGCTGCAAAACAGCACCGCAGGACGCTCACCTGGGTCTGCCCGGCCAGCCCGCCGGGCGGTCCCGCCAACAAAAACGGAAAGTTCGGCTCACGGAAACTTCACTTTGACCAGTGGACTCGCAAAGCCTCTGCAGGTCCCCGCTGACACTGACTCCACCCTAGGTAGCAGGGGCCCTCTGAGGGGAACGGGGAGATCCTGGGGTGCCCAGGTTTTTGTTGTTGTTGTTGTTGTTGTTGTTGTTTTGAGCCAGGCACACACATCCAGGCAAATTCCTCCAGGGCACTTCCTCATTCTTCAGCCTTAGATAAGATCTCCCCTTTTAATTTGTTCTTACTATTATCTGGCTCTACCATAACATTGTTTGTCTTCCTTTTTCAGATCATTTGTTTCACTTGCACATATTTATAGGGTACACTGTGATATTTGGATACATATATACAGTGTAATGACCAGATCAGGGTAACTGACAATCCACCATCTCAGATGTTCATTTCTTTGTGTTGGGAACATTCCAGCCGCTTTCCACTGTTTTGAAACACAAGATTTATTTTTGCCAGCCATAATTACCATGCCGTGCTACAGCCATTAGCAGTTACTTCTCCTATGAACCGTGCCCTTGTACTGGGCAGCCATCCTCCTTCCATCTCCCCACCCACACCAGTGCACTTTTATTATAACAGCAATATGTCTTCATTGTAGAAAACATGGGCGAGGGGGAAAGAAGCATAAAAAAGAAAATACACGCCACCCACCATTACTTACCCAAATCAGTTCTCAGCAATTATATCTCCACAAGACACATGCCTTAGGGCCACACACAGGAACCTCTTTCTTTAGACTTCTCCCACTTGTTCTGTTTTCATTCTCATGGCTCACAGTCTCATAATTTGTGAGAGCTGGAGTTAGGAGGTGAGCTGCCAGGGCCCAGAGGAGTAAGGAGTACTCACAAGCATACACACAGCGGTGGTGGAGGGCAATGCTCAAGATATGTGCCCAAGTCTTGTTCTATTACAGTGCGAAACTCCACACATTTGTTAGACCTCAGAGCTCTTGGCCTCTGGCAGCCGGCCATGTGCAATGCCCTGGAGTTCAGCAACATGTTTTAGGAGTCACCTGGTGGACAAGTTGAGCCAGTTTCTTTGGTTGATTCTGAAGTCTACTTACCAAACCTGAAGATGGAATTTAAAACTGCAATTTCTTCATCATGACTATAAACTCAGTTGGTTTCATATTTAACTTTCAAATTGAAAGGCCTAATGAGTCTTTTAAAAGGACTGTAATGAGTTCGTAAATTAAATTATTTTGGGACTTGAAATGAAATATAAGAGAAGAAAAGAACAAGAAGACAGATGTGCCCCTGAACTAAATGCCAAAAGTTTTTTTCCCCCAAAAAATGAGACCCAATTTCCCTCCCGCCCACACTCATACTTTTGAGTTCATAGAATCACTCTGGCTTCTTTGAGGCCTTGATGTGGACTGCTGACAGTCTACATGTGAAAATTTAGTTCACCTTTCAACATACTCTAGTGTTCCTGGTTTGAGGAGGATGTATTTGGCAGCACACGGCTTACCCTTGATGTGTAAAGAGTCACACACAATATAAATCTCTGTCAGTAACTAAAAAATTTCAATTCTATTTTAAAACATGTTTTACTTCTTCATCTAAAAACCCATAGCCATGACATGTCCACTACCTAAAGAAACAAGAATGAGCCACGTTAGTATTTATTCCTAAGGTCTTCCAAGGATACTTCCTTTGCTCAGTGTAAAACAGACTATTTCCTGCTCTGGTCATCTCTTGTTGACCCCTCCCTTTTTATTTCATACTATTATTTCATTGGTCATTTGAACCAAATATATTTAAAGAGACGGCTGCAGACTGGGAGCTGACTGAGAAAGATTCCTTCAGTTCTTAATTCTTTCAGTATCTCACTTCCTTCCCCAAACCTCTTCATCCTTGAGTCCAGTTGTTCCTGGTCTGATATGTTAAACTTCAATGACACTTAATGATATATTTGGTTTTTAAATGAATTTATCTCAAGTATTAATATTTGGACATCATTATAAAATAAAATTTTGTCACGACATTAACTCAAAATTGAGTACTATGGCTGGGGATGGTGGCACATGCCTGAAACCCCAGCACTCAGGAGGCTGAGACAGGAAGCTTGCTGTGAGTTCAAGGCCATTGTGAACTACATAGTGAGTCCCTGTCTCAGCAACAAGCACTCAACAACAAGCACTCAACAACAAAAGAATTAGCTAATAGGACTTTGGGTTGCACTCTATTCATATGGTGAAAGATGACAATGGGAGAGTGTTTTGACTGAATGTAGCCTCTTGGGGTTTCATCTATTGCGCCTCACGTCCATGTTTATTTTATATGGTTTGGCCCTACAGTTGAAGTCCTCAAAATCAAAATCACTGTATGGATTTTTGTTTTTCTTGGTTAAGGTTTGTCCTTCGCAAAATGTTATTTCCTGTTTTTCCAATTCATAACTTTGAAAGTCCCAAAAAGAGCTGGGTGTGCTGTCAATGCCTGTGTGCCCAGCTACTTGGAAGGCAGAGGCAAGAGAATCATTTGGCCCCTACAGTTGTAGATCAACCAATACAGTAAGGCTTCACTTCAAAAAAATAGAATTAAAGCCTCACAAGGACAATCAAAATATAGGATTCAGGACCACAGCTTCATTATAAGACAAAATGGGGCAAAAATCACACAGAATTATATAAATAAAAAGGCATGCCACAAAATATTTTGTGTTGAAAGATTAATCTGAATATTTTTCTTCTTCTGCACCATTCTATTCCTGATTCACTTGTGAACTTTTGATTATTTGGATTTCAAACCATCAAAAGATCATAAAAGATCTTTGGTCTCAGAGGTTACAGGAAGTACAGAAACTTCAGACAGATTTATTACCACAAGTCCTATATTACATCTGCATGGCATAAATTTCCTTTTGAACTATTTCATTAGTATTCCTGTCTCTTTTCTCACTACAATTTATCTCATTCACATCTATGCTCAGCATATCAAAATATTCTTTCTTAAAATGTGACTTTCTCGATTTCTAGGTCTACTTTTATCAGTTGGTTAAGAAGCCAGTCAAATTGTGAAAAAGCAGTATGATCTCCTCTGACTCCAAGCTTGTCTCTCCTTTCTAACTGCTTACTAGATAGGTTTTATGCCATCCTTTTTCAAGGGAAGGAAGCATAGAATTAACAGATGCCAGGAATCTTGGCAAATTCTTCTTTGTTGAAACTCAACCTAATATTCAGGTTGGGTTTCCCTAGAAGCAGCCCAGGAGATGATGATTTGAATGCAAGTAATTTATCTGGGCGGTGATCCCCAGATGTCTCATAAAGAGACATGGAGGGTGGAGGAATGGAGAAGAAAGACATAAATGAATATGAGTTCCTATTGGAGGCCTGGGCACACCTCTGACTCTCAGCCCTTTGGAGAGTGAGATAGTAAAAAGGATCAGAGTGAAGGACTGATCTGTTTCTTCTTGATTTTCTGACTGGTCTTCCTTCCTCAAGAGCCTTCTTACTATCAGATATCCACTCCATGGCCACAGAAAAATGGCCAAGAACAGAGAACCTGTTCAGGGATCAACCTACACACAGAAGTAGAGTATGTTCGCACATGGTCTAACAGGGATGAAGAGTCATATCCTAGTACGATTCTAGACAAGACTTTAAAAGGTGAATCACTAATTTTTTTTCTTTGAAAAACTCCCTCATTTTATTTGGGATGAACTCCAAACTCCCTGCCATGGCCTACAAGGTCCCATGTGACCTGGCCTCTGCCCAGACCTCCGTTTCCACCTGGAGTTTGACACGACCACCCACCTCACATGACCACCCACTGCATACCCATCTCTGCTCCGTGCTTCAGCCACAATGGCCTTTTTAAACTTTGAACACAACAAGCTCATTTGCACCCTGGGATCTTTGTACATGTTTCCATGTTACTCCACACAGTGAACATGGCTGGATACTGCTCACCCTTTAAATCTCAGATGGACAATCTCCTCTCCAGAGTCCTTCTCTGGCTGGCTTGTCTAGGTAGTCACCCAGCCCCATCCATACCACACTCACACACACACGCATGCCCACACACATGCATGTACGCACATACGCATGTGCACACAGACGCACACATACACACACTTCCTCCTGGAGCTTGATGTTCCTTGCCTTGCTATAGCTCTATAGTTCCTAATTATATGCTTGTTTTGTTTATTGCTGTTGCTGTCAAGGACCATGATAATTTTTCATTTCTTGCCTGGTGGTTGTTCCATGGCAGGTGCTCAAGAAATATTTGCTGAATTATGAATGAATGAAATGGCATTTGTTAAGTCCTCTTCCCTGAATAATGCTCTACATTAAGCAGACATTAGTCTGCTCCATCAAAGCACTGACCGTAAAGAACAGCAACAGAAAGACTGGAGCATATCAGAAACTCCCACAGCCAAAAACACAGGTATTCTCAATCCAGGCCAATATGGTGTGGGCTCTCCTGGCAGCAGCAGCCCCAGAGGGTGTGTGCTAGAAGGAACATTGCTTTCTGTGCCTTCTGTTTACAGAGAGATCCAGTCTTTCTTGGCATCTACAAGCCTTTCAAATCCTCTCTAATCCTTCTACATCTCCTGCCAGTACTATATCTTGAAAGTAATAAATCCTTTTAATTTTATTATCTGTGGCATGAAGCAGTACTCCCTTTTATTTGGTCCCAATTTTCCTCACTCAAAGTTTCAGTATATGGTGGGAAAAAAAATTGTATCTATCTTATCTGTGTGCCACTCACAATCTTCCTGTTTCCATATGTCCCCTTCCCTCCCAGCATAGACCTCTCAAATGGAGACACCAGCTTCTGGCCCTGTCTTTCTGTGGATGCTTCCCATCTCGAAGTTACCACTGGATTTTCTCCAGGTCCACTCACAGCTCAGTGAGTTGTGCCAACAGGACTGGACACATTATTCTCAGTCTGTAGGTACCAAAGCATAATTTTTCAAAATGTTTTTCTAATGTTTTTCTTGATGATGCCAAATCCACACATGCACGCAGAGCAACAATTAAACTGCTAACCAGAGAAGAGCCTTTCGTTTTCCAAATATTTGGATTATTTCTTGCCCAGTGTAAGGTCTTGTTCTTGTTTCATGTACCAATGTCTCTTTGGTTAATCACAGAGACTCAAGCACTCTCCTTTGTAATCTAGCCCAGGCTGCCTGGCTCTTAGCCACCTAAAAGTTTAAGGCCACCCACGACCAAGTGCTTACTCCCTCATGTTGATAAGTTCAAACAGTCATAGATCATCGCTATGGAAATGCTCTTTCCACATACAGCAGTACCCACTTACCTATAGTTACTGCCTCGTGACAATCTATGAAAGAAAAGCAAAACAGCTCCTTTTTCTCCCAGTACACAGACACACCCATCTCCTGCCTGTCGCCTGCCTTTCTTCATCTGTGTATCTCTCATCTACTATCTGTCTGTATCATCTACATCTACATCTACATCTATATCCTTTTCTGTGTAATTTGTCCAAGCTTCTCTGAAAATTAAATGTGACTATATTGCCCAAAGGCCTGTTTGCCCCACAAAATGCTCCAATATAATGATCAAGTATTTTTTCTTCTTGCAGAACGCATGTTTTCTGGGCCCCAATGATTTTTCTTTTGAAGCATTAACTGGAAAAGTTCAAGAAATGCTGGCAAGACAACGAAATGGGATGCCTCATTAGACAAATGGAATTTTACACACCCTGTAAACCCAAGGGGAAAAAGACATGAATAAAAATAAACAATGATGCTATTTTTTTTCTGAGCAGCAGGTTTCCAGGTGAGTTGTTTTCTTCTTTTATGCATTTCTGTATTTCCCAAAGTATCTCCAACAAATATATATTTTGCAGTCACAGAAGAAAAATGGTATTAAAAAAGGAAACGTGACTATACCCCAGATGTCAGCGCTCTCTAAAGTCATGGGTAACAACACCTCCAATAATTATGCATGCTTTTTTGACAAATATTAAGTGACATTATGATGGCCATCGAGGAATTCAAAGAAAACCAGATGTGTAGTTCAGTAGCAGAGCATGTGTTTAGCCTGGTGTTTGAAGCCCAGCACCTCACCAAAAAAACCGCAGTAATGGTGGTGGTGGTGATGGTGAAGGATGGAATACCCACTACCCCAAAACACAGACTTGATGGAAAGATAGCTCATTCATCTCACCAATATTTATTTGGGGTTTACCCTGCAAAACACAGTTTCTCAAAAAGCTTTGTTTCTTTGAGCAGAAAAACAATGTTTAAGAGGTGTGAGCTCTGGATCCAGATTTCCTGGGTTCAGCCCTCACTGTATCACTTAGTAGTAGTGTGACTTTTGACGAATTACCTTACCTCTCTGTACCTTCGTATGTAGTCCATAAAATAAGACCAAAATGACATTAGCAGGTTGGAAGACTAGTAAGTTAACAGTTATGAAGAGCTTGGGAGAGTGCCTGGCACAGAATAAATGCCACTGGGTCACCAACAACTTCATTCACTCCACATCTGAGGGCTGCAGCCAAATGCTGCTAAGTCAAGTCCAGCTCCAGACCCTGCTCTGTTTTTCAGCAAAGGCGAAGGAAGAAGCCAAACGATGCCCTTAAGATGGCTCTGGCTCAGGTATAGCCTCAGTTTTCTATGTCATCACACACTGAGACATCCTTTGTCTGCGTGAGTTTTGGAGCCTTCATTTACAAGCACGGTGCTCCTCTTCCTTCCAGGAATGAGGTCACCAGATCTCAGCCACTCTGTTTACTGGACTCTCCGTAAACCTAAGAGAACCCTGGTCTGCAGAAGCTACTCAATTTTTGTCCTGCACTCGTTGAGATAATTATTACTCTTCCTTTCAGTTGCTCCCCACAATCCAATGCAACCTGTTAGGCAGCAGGTAGATCTTATCATGTAGACTTTATGAACCCAGTTTGTGAATCAGAGATGTGGTAATGCAGCCAGTAACCAAGTCTTTTCCAAAAAGTTCTCCCAGGGCAACTGGAATTCGTCTGTGCCCTCTTCTACTTCTGCCTTTCCAGGTCAGGCACACCGAATGGAAAATTAATTAATTAATTATTGCTAGAAGGGGAAGGGACTTTTGGTATTATTTATTGATGTTAAACTCAGGCGGTCATCATAATAAGATTTTCTGAGATAATTCATTTTGGCAGAGATTTCTTTGTTTATTTATTCTACAGCTTCAATAACAGGATTTTTTACTGTTGTTTTATGGCACTGATGATGAAACCCAAGGGCTCACAGAAGTGCCCTCTCACTGTGCTACATCTCCAGACCTTTTTATTTTTTATTTTGAGACAAAGTTTCACTAAATTACCCAGCTTGACTTCAAACTTGCAATCCTCCTGCCTCAATCTCCCAAGTAGCTGGGATTACAGAAATGTGGCACTATACTGAGTTAATATTTTTATTTTTACAAGAGAAAAAAAATCAAAATTTTTTTCTACTTAGAAAAAGAAATGCCAGTATCTCATCTCTTAGCTACACTCCTTCTAAAATATACTTACTAAGATGAAAAAAGCAGAAGAAACAGAAGTAAAGCATGCTTAGTTACACTGATGCAGTTACAATTTTCACTCATGTTGAAGGTAGTATCAGTTGAAAAGGCTTTGGGCAACAACAACAACAGTTAATATAACCTTTTGAAAGAAGAAGAGATTCTATGAGGCAGAATGGTCCTCAGTATTCACAGTAACTGTGGTGCTGTGAATCTTGATATGTCCAGCAATATATAATAACCATGAATTGGCATTCATAGCGTGGCTGGTGGCCACTTGAAATAAAATAGCACAGATTCAAAGTCTTAGCTCTACAGCTCATTCACATGAACTTGAGTTGTGGAAGCCCTTGGCAAAGCTGAGCTCCGACATCTGTAAAAAGCTAATGTAGCCAGGTACAGTGGCACATGCCTGTAATCCCAGCTACTCTGCAGTCTGTGACAGGAGGATCACAGGTTCGAGGACAGCTGGGGCAATTTCCTGAGACCCTGTCTCAAAATAAAAAGGGCTGGACATGCAGCTCAGTGGGAAAGCACTCCTGGGTTCCCCAGAACCACAAAACAAACCAAAACAGATGCTAACGCAGGTTGGCACAGACACTCAGGGTGGATACCTTGGGTTGAGTGTCTCCTCCCCAGGTCTAGGTCAGACTCTTACTAAGCATGCTAATACTTTAGACCCAAAATATATTTACATGGCATGGGATTTTAAAAAAATTATCAACAGTCACTCATTTGGTGATAACAATCTTACTTGTTATCACCAAATGAGTTAGAAACAAAGAAATTTAAACCCTTAGCAGTTTTTGGACTTTGGACCTGTCAGTTTCTGCCCTCAGGAGCTGTGAAACAGACGTGCCTTTTTTGTAGAATCGTGGGTGAGATGAGCCAGATGTAAGGCAGGAGTACAGTGAAAGTTATATCTGACTTAATATTAATACACATTTTACTGTGTTGTCATAAAATTATGTAAATACTTAACCAAATAAAATGTTCATGGGTGTCCACAAGAGCTGACCGAAGGTACACGTGCTGTCAGAGTGCCCGCCATGCTCTGGGTCCAGGCTTTCCAGGCATTCCCTACTTGGCAATGACAGCAGCTGGCTCTATCCCTGTCCTTCTGCAAAGGAGCTAAACCTGGTCACAAAGCCAGGAGGACCTGGCAAAGACGGAACCTAGCATTGTCTCACGTGAAGGGCAAAATTGGGGCATTTGGGTTACTTTCAGGGAAAAAAACTCACAAGTGAACAGTAAATACTTGGAAGGAAAATTTTGTGAAAATGATGGAAGCCTTCATGTCAAGATTTGCCCTCAGCCAGCATTCCGCTGCCTGGGCAGCTCTGGGCGGGGTAGGCAGGCCCAGGGCAAAGAAGCCCAGGGCAATGAGGCTGTGAGGCCACTGCACACACTGCCCTGCTGGCCCAGCCCGAGGAGGGTGGCTTCTCAAGGCCTCAGGACCTTCCTCTCCCCTCAGTTCTGCCAACATGGAGCACAGGAGTCTCACCACCTGGCCAGCTTGCCATTGTCTCTATTTTCTCCTTCCTTTCACAAGAAACTTCAGGCACAGAGAACTTACAGGAGAAGACTTTTCAGCCCTGAGCCGCTTCTGTCTAGGTCTGCAAGGTCCTCAGCTGACCCCCTGGGAAAGTGCATTTAGGGTTCCCAAATAAGCTCTTTCTGAGTTCTATCAGACAGCATTTCCTTTTGTGGCCTCGGCTCCTTCATTCACCACTCAAAGCCCTTCTCCTGGGTAAGCACTTGATAGGATTTCTCAGCTCTTTGTAAGACATCTTATCTTCTCTGTATTCACTAAATCAAAACAACTGCTTCTTGGTTTTACTATTTTTGCCTCCTAGACTAAAAATAAAGGATTTCTTTATAACCAAATCAAGACTTAGAGGGTTTTATAATTCACCATAGCACTGTGAGGCCTCCTCAGCTAGCAAGATCCTCTCACGGCATTCGCCTTGTCTTTTCCCCATCCCTATTGGGTCCCTGAATCTTTCCACTTCTGGCCATGTCCTCCCTCTGTCCTCTTCACTGTTTCAGCTTCAGAGCCAATCACAGGGTCTGGCACACAGACTGATCTCCAAGGAAGTTCTTGGACAATGACCTTAGGCTTCCCTCCTAGAGCACCCCAGCCTGCCCCTTCTCCTACAGACCTCTTGCTCATTCTCCAGCTCCAGGTTGCCCATGACTCCCTCTGAGAACCCTTCCTTGAATTCCTGGAGTTATTCAAGATCACACCATACACCACCTATATTGGTGTCAGCTTCCCCTTACCTGCAGTTTCACTTTTCATGCTTTCACTTATCCACAGCTAGCCACACTGAAGACACTGAATGGAAAGTTCCAGAAATAATTCATAACTTTTAAACTGCACACCATTCAGTGTAGCATGATGAAATCTCACACTGTCCTGCTTTGTCCCTCCTGGGATATGGATCATCCCCTCATCCAGTGTATCAATATTGTAGACACTACCCGCTGATTGACTATGTAGTGATGAGCTCAGTTAAAAAGTACGCTGTCGTGCTACTGTAGTGTTTTGTGGTTAAATAATCTTTATTTTACTTTACATACCCCCAAGTGACAGAATAATGATGCACAAGAGGCATCAGGGCATAAAACACGGACAAGAGATTAACCCTGATACTACATGACAGCACTGCAAAGGACACAGGAAGAAACAATTGAGAGAGGTTGGTACTGTCAGTAGTTTCAGGTATCCACTGGGGGTCTCGGAACATATGCACTGTAGATGATGCGACGACATTATACAGCACACTGCAAGTCATTTTGCCTGTGTTCCTGGCTGCCGATGAACTCCTAAGAAGCAGAGAGTGCCTCTTCATCATCTTGCCATCCCTGTGCTTACCTCAGACCTGGGCACATGATCTGCATTACACAAACTCTGTAATAATCTTTAAAATGTAGGTTCACTCCTCATGAGAGACAGCCATTCTGCCAGAGCTTTGCCTTGAGTTATTCAGGTAACCGAGACACACTGGAGTTTAGGGTGCTGTGGGAGGGCTGGGGAACCTGGCTCAAGGTGCTGTATCTTCTAAATAGCTGATCATTCTACCTTGCTTCAGCAGTAAGATACCATGGCCAAAGAGCAGGAAAGGCAAGGAAGTTCGTTAAAAAGAATAAATAAAAAGAATAAATAAGCATCACTATTCATAAGTATATTATTAGCCGTCGGCCAGGGTCAACAAAAACATTAATGTTTTTCAGCTGTATGCTTTCGGCATGAGGCCTGCGTGACTGGCCTGGCCAGGGTTGGCAGCTTCCTCGCTTAGTAAAGAGGCAGACGGAAGTTCATCCCTAATGGGTTTCCTTTACCGAGGGGTGGCACAGGCCATGTGCTCCTCTTCCGGGAAGGTCCTGAAGATCCCAATGCTGGGATCCTTGAGCCCAAACCCTGACCTGTGTGTGGCTTTGGGGGCAGCGTGATCAGCAGGGAACAGGACTACTTGATCTGCAGAGCTGGCTTCTTTGAGGCGCACCTTGTTGTTTAGGTCTTATACTTACCATTTCTTCCTTTACCTTTTAATTCAAATTGAACTGGCATTTATTGAGCCCTCCAGGGGGAAAGAAACTGTGAGAAACTGGAAAATTCAAGGATGATAAAGACAGATCCTAAAGAAAAACCATCAGAGTAAAAAATAATAGGGACCTGCAGATAAAAATCCTGATCATGTCACAGAAATAAAAATGAACTCCAGGAACCTCTTGAATGCGTCCCAGGGGGCAACACCTCCTGGTGGTGCTACGTGTTAGGGTCCAGAGGTGAGGACAACATCAGCCTTCCAAGAACTTGCTCCCCAGAACACAGCCACTTCTTGTGCAAGCGATACATCACGGCTTCCTGCTCTCCTCACCCCGTCGCAGCCTCAAGAATCCTGAGGGCTAACAGAAGGCACACCAGGGGTCCGGCCCAGGTCATGGCCCTGGAAACTGTGGGTGCCTCCAGTTCAGGCCCTTGCGCCCTACTCAGCAGGAGGCGGCCCCACAGCCTTCCCGAGAGCAGCGGCCTTCAGCCCCCTCTGCCTGGGCTCTAGTGGGGAGCGGGGCGTTGGCACTGTCTATCTAGATGGAGCGGACTGGGCGACTCCAGGGCGGATCAAGCTGGGTGTACCTGACGCAGTGCTTGGTTGGTCAGGGAAAGAAGGACCGAGCACTCCACAACGGAAGGGGCTGGGGGACACCTGTCTCCTGGGCTGAGGTCTTTGGTGCCGCGGCCTGCCTGCCCTGGGCCAGCTGGCGCCGCACCCTGGCCCGGCCACCCACCTGGACACGCCCTGGCGTAGTCGAAGCAGCAGTCCCCGGTGAGGCGGCAGGCTTGGTCGCAGAAGCACGTCCCAAAGACTCGGTCCAACCTCCAGCCGCGGACGAAGCAGGCGGAGTCCCGGCCGGGGCAGCAGCGCCCGGCCTCGGCGCAGCCAGCGGGGACCCCGGGCCACAGCCGCGCCAGCGCGCACAGCGCCAGCCACAGGTGCCACATGGCCCGCGCTCGGGGCGCTGGCGACGCGACAGACGCCGGGGCCAGGGCGAGCGCCGCGCCCTTCAGAGCCGGAGCCGAAGCCGAAGCCGCGGCCCGCAGCTGCCAGAGGACCTGCCCGGCCCCGCGCCCGCCCTCTGCGCCGCCCCCTCCTCCCCTCCCCTTCCAGCCGCGCGCCGCAGGCCCCCGCGCCCCTGCCAGGTGGCCCCGGCCGGACGCGGGGAAGCGCGGAGGAGCAGGTGCTCGGCGAGGCCGCTCGTCCCAGCTGCCAACGCCTCTTCCTCACGGCTGGGGACGGACAGGTTCACCCGAAGTCCGGAGCCTGCGGTAGGCGGGCACCGCACCGACATCCCCGGGAAGCCCAGGTCTCCGAACCGGCCCAGGCGCCCAGGAGATCCGACCAGAAAACCTCCTGCTTCCTCCTTTCTCTCTGCTGCATTCCGCACCAAGACTTTTCTGCCCCAGGAAAACGCCACTTTGCTTCATGTAAGAGGAATTAATGAAAGAGAAGAGGATAAATAAAATATAAACCAAGTTCTGCTTCTTTTAAAGCCAGTTTCCCAAAAGACAGCACGTTCTATCCTTTGCAATAACTACCACTTTAATAAAGTGCGTGCCTAACTTTTAACATGCATCCGCTTTTCTCCAGTGTATTGTTTTTTTCACATCTCACATTTTGTTCGCCAATGTGTATCCTAGAAGTTTCGTTTTTTTGTGTATATTTTTCAGTCATTTGAACTGATACGATTTTTTGTTCAAAAGGTTTTCTGCATTTGTGAACCTAAGAAATCCAACTGAGTTCACAGACTAATTTACTTCCTTTCTCATACAAAGACTTCCCATAGAGGGATTTTTTCTTACTAGAAAAGTAACTAAAAATGAGAAGCAGAAGTTGTAAAATAATATAGCAACCAAATATAAAAAATAAACATGCTGTGAAATGAAAGCAATTTGCTACATTATAAGAATGGCATCTTGTAAACTAACCACAGATATTATCTGAGCTGGGTAGAATGCAGGCTTACTTTATTGCCCAAATACTCAAAAATCAAAAAGGAATTCTTGTTTGTGAGTTCATACAAATCAATTCTTAGAATTGGAGAGCTTTTCTGTTTTTCCTTTTGGCTAAATCTCTCTTCCTGTTGCAGTTTAGAGAAATTTAGTTCTTGACAGCTGGAACTAAATAACCTTGCCAGCAAATTATATCCTTTGCTTTTTACCCATGTGATAGGTTTTATTAGTAGCTTTGTACTAACGCATTGATGTAATTTATCCCCCACGCCTTTTCCTAGGCTGTCTGGTTCACAGAATGCCTTTAAGCAGATACCTACCTGGTAATTCCATAAGAATCCGGAATAGTTCCAGAAAAATGTAAATTAAAATGACCCATTGGCAAGTTTGTTTTCAGAAATAAAACATGAAGTGATGACAGAAAGGTGAAGATGAGCTCCGGTTTACGAGAGCAAAAATATAATGCCAAATGCTTGCTCAAATACTATATATATATATATATACATTTTTTTTAACCTGTCACCCTTCTTTAGTATTGGTGATTATACCCAGGGTCTTCACATTTGCGTACATCCCCAGACCTATTTAGTTAGTTAGAGACAGGCTGCCTCTAGCCTGTCACTGAGCTGTCCAGGCTAGACTTGAACTTGCAGCCCGCCTACCTCAGCCTCCCAGAGTGCTAGGATTACAGGCATGCACCATTACACCTGGTTCCTTCTTCTTCTTTTTTTTTTTTTTTTTTGTTTAATATTCAGACAAAATGCAGATTTAAAATATCAAAAACAAAACCTTTGGAGTCTGAGCTCAGGAGTTCTGGGTTTTGAAATTAGACAGGTCTTATGTCCAGTTCTGACTCTGTGACCTCCGATACCTGGTCTGAGTGTCCATCTTTCAAATACTGACCGATAATCAGATTGCCATGAGATGCCTATAAAAACAGTGACAAGTGTAAAGGGAGAACAAACTGGGTGCTATCTAACATAGTCTAGTGTCCACCCCACTCACTTTACAATTCCAACCTAAAACCAAGTAAAAAACAAAGATGATCTTACTAGCGTGCAATGTAGGGGGAAGCACAAAATTTAAAAGTGGAAGAAAACTACAAATAAGTGATTATTACCTTAAAGCAAACATAAAAAGGAGCTTGTCTCTGTTAAGTAACATTTGAAGAAACTCAGTCTCAAGTTCAAGCTTGTGCCGTCTTGAAAGCATCAAGATAAGCCCTTCAGCAGGCCCTGGCAAAAGTGCCAGTTCCTGCAGGATGGGGCAAAGTCGGGGGACACTGACATTTAAAGCCATGGCGTTTACCTCCTTACTGGAAACTGGATGCAGGCAAGTGCGACAATGGGCTGCTTTGTTTCCCACGCCGTGTGGATATTTGGAGAACAGAAATCATCCCAGCCATCATGCGAATGAATATAGGAAGTAATCGAATGTACCTTAAAAGACATCCATTCTTCTGAAGTATTATCTTTGGAAGCTGGCCAGGATTGGCAAAACTATGGAGAGAAACAGATCTACCTGTTCATCAGAGTCCAGAATAGAGCAATGTTAAGAGACCCTCCCCCTCCATGATCTCACGGCATCCTGCAGGACTATGAGGAAAACACTAGGACGCCCATTTTGTAGATGACAGGCAGATTAGGCGAGGTGACAATTAATGATGAAATGGATCTAGAGCTGAAACCTTTCTTTCCAAAACACTACAAGATTGTTCCCATAACTCAAAGCTTATTATCAGAATGCAAAGTAAAGGCAATATAATTAAGTACTATACTAAACACAGTATGGTAACTAGTGTATGTGGAGAGCAAAATACAAATAATCTCCAAAAAAACTTTATTCAAACCGTTTAAGTTCAAATACTAAAATGCAAGTTTCCATTTGTATCCAGGTAAGATGAGTAGGAAGGTAATAAAAAGATCTAGGATGCTAGGAAGGTTATAAGGGAATCTCTTGAGACTGACAAATGGAGCACTTATTACAGTATTGGAGCACTTGTCAGAAGCAGAATACTGGATTTCTACAGCATATTTTATTGACTATCAGACACTTTAGATTGAAAGACATATCACTATCTCATGTCCTACTAGGACAGAAAAATACCTACTACCAATTAAATTATAATGAGCATTTATATACAGATTTTATCATGGACTTCAGTTTCAAAACTGTGCATCTTAGAACCAAATAAATATGGAAGGACAACATTTTCATCACTTTACATTGCATGACACATTTTTTTTTTTATAATCCTATGAGGCTGATGTTGTTACCATGCCCCTTTAGTTGAGAGGAGGTAAATGACCAGCACAGCATCCTGTGGGCTCTAACTCAGGCCTCCCGTCAGAGCTGGCTCCCATCCATTGGTGGCAGGCATTCTCTTACTGGGGGATGAGCTGCCTCTCCAGGCTGAGGATCGAGGTTAGGTAAAAATAGTTCTTCCCTCAGAAGGACTTATTGGAGGAGCTAGACACATAAGACAGTCATGTAGCACATTGTGAGGATGCTGTTAAAGGGAAGAGGAAGATGTCTAGGCTGGACAGACAAGGCAGATTTTGAATTTGGGTTATAAAGATGCGGATTGGGTTACCATTACTGTCTTCACTTTCTCCCTGGAGAGTGTGGAGTCAGTAATTTTGGGAAGGCCCTGCCTGAATAGAGTAGTAGCATGCATTCATTGAATAATGCCAAGATGTACAGAGGAGTATCTAAAAATCCTTGATTAAGGTTGACATGCATAATGTACCTTGACTCATTCTTCAGTTACCACCTTATAGCAAGCAGTCATGAACATGGCTACCAAGGTCTATGCCACCAGTTCTGTATCTTTGAACATACTGATTAAATAAATGGGAATGGATATGGAGCTGGTAGATTTACTGGTTGCCTATAAAAGATCCATTCTTTCCTTCTTTTTTTAACAGTCCTGTTTTTCCTTCCCTAAGAAACACCTCTTTCCCTCCCCTGTTACACAGCACTAAGCTCTAGGAATGGGCTTTCAGGGTCATTTTCATACTTTGTAAATGGACGGCTCAGGTTTGTCCTGTCAGAGTCCCAGAGATTAGGAGGTTTGTTTAACGGATGATTTGGTTTTACCTTTTCCCTTTCCGGAGGTGAATGAGGGCAAGACTCCTGTGAAGCTGACCTGAGATTTTAGCACCAAGCCAGGGAAGACAGAGCCAGGGAATTGCAGGGCTTTGATGAATGACACTTCAGATCACACTTCCCTCTTCCCATTCCCTTGCTCCAATAAATCCTCCTTATAATTTATGCTAGATTCATCTGCAATCTCTGTGTCTTAAACAAAAGCACTCATTAGAGGTGATAAGGGAAGTGAAAAGAGATCAGGTTTTAAAGAAAAAAGGTTTGAACTGTGGCTCTGTCACTTATCAGCTAGCTATGTAACTGGAAATTAATTACTGTAAACTCTTCAGGCCTCAACTTCCTGATCTACAAAATGAGATAAGGAAAGGATTAAATTATGTAATTTATACATGTCTAGTATAGTTCCTGCTCTATAAGAATGAGCTAGTAATTAATGGTAATTATTGTATTTATGTCCTAGACTTTAACACAAAAGACATGCTTTAATTATGGCTAATAATTTCTTTCATAAACTATTGTGTCAGACTATATGGTACAATTAAAAGACTTGGTTTTCAGTCTGCCAAGGGGGGATCTTGAGCAGTTCCTTTAGGCCTCAGTTTCCCCCATATAATTTGATGATGTGTACCAAGAAAACCTCCAAAAATTCTTTTAGATCAAAATAATAATATATAATTCAAAATTACTGTACTTAAGTAACAGTACAAGCCACGAGAGAAAGTGCTCACATTCTTTCTCCGACCCTAATGGTAGGCTGCAGGTAACACAGGTGAAGATGAATTCACAAAGTCTAAGTGTCTCTAAGTTGAAGCCAGAGAGCTAATTCGGAGATCGACGTTTATGGCCACAGATCGGTGACTTGTTCCTAATAGATGCTTGCATGGATACTTATTAGTCAGCTTTGTATTACTGTAACAAACTACTTCTGGTGATTAACTTATAAACAAAAAGACTTATTTTGACTCATGGTTCTGGAGGTTCCAGCCCAAGACCGAGTGGCTCCATTGCTTTCAGCCTCTGGCAAGGGCCGCACATCATGGTGGGAGTGGGCGGGACAGGAAGTGTAGTAAGACACAAAGAAGAGACCGGGTCCCACAGTCCCCTTCAAAGTCACGCTGCCAACGGGTTCCTACCAGCCCTCACCATCTAAGGCCCCAGTCTCTCAACTTCACCACACTAGGGACTTCACCTTTAATACACGGTCCTTCGCAGGGACACTCATCCAAGCCACAACAGATATGTATAAGATAGAAAATTTATTGAAGCAATGATATGGTAAAAATTTTTTAAATCTAATTTAGGAATCAAGAGATGGATATATTTTCTCTGTATAACTACTAGATGGCTGACCCTGGGAAAACTACTAAATTTCTCAATGCTCAGAATCTCAGTCATAAAAGGACTTTTAGGAGCTCTATAAGGCAAATACTATGCTGATTTAGTAAACTTAACCCTCTAGCTTGGAAGTAGCCAAATTTCGCATGGCCTGTGCCCTTGGAACACTTTTCAACATTTTTTACATGGTAAGAAACAGTCTAAAGAAGAATACTATTTTGTTCATGTGCAAATTACATGAAATTCAAGTTTCAGCATTCATAAATAGTTTTATTGAAACACGGCCATGCAGTCTTAGTCCATTTTCTATTGCTAGCTGAAATAAAGACCCAACAATTTATGAAGAATTGGTGTTTATTTAGCTCACAGTTCTGCAAAGTCCAAGAGCATGTCTGCAGCATCTGCTAGGCTTCTGGTAAGAACCTTCTATTTAGATCAAAAGATGGCAGAGGGCTCAGATGATAAGTCAGAGCAAACTAGCCAGTGAGCTTGCTTTTATAATGAAACCATTCCCACAGTAGACCATTAATCTATGAATTTCTCTCTCCTCATGACTCAGTCACTGCCCAGAAGTCCCACCACTCAACACTGTTGCATTGTGGTTCAGTTTCCAACACGTGAACTTTTGGGTGACACTTTCAACCCATGGCACGTGCCCAAATTTTTTATGGCTGCTTTCATGCTGAAGGGCAGAGCTGAGTAGCTGTGACAGGGAGAAATGGTTAGACTATAAACCCTAAAATATCTATTATCTGGCCTTAACAGAAAAGGTCTGTTAACCCTTAATCAATACATCCAGCTCTCAAGTCCTCAGCATAGACACTAAACACTTTGCAAACTACATTGCATTTATTCATATGCAAGGAGTTTGTATAAAATGAAACTCAAAAATAAAAAAAGCACAGCCAGAATAGTCAAACCTGGCAAACATTACTTACGATGGCAAAGCTATGGATAGTGCCAGGACTAATCCTGTGTTGCTAGAAAATTCTTTGGAATTATACACAAAGCTGAAAAAAAATGAAAAAGAGAAAATCATCTGGATAACATTAAAAAGTCATGTAATTTTGCTCCTTTTATGGTAAAATAGTATCTGATCCACAGTGGGGATCTTTATAGCAAATTCTTCTTTCTTCCTACGTGCAACTCTCACTGCATCAGCAAAGGGCATAAAGCCTGAGAGGGCAGCGCACAAACCAGAAAGAAATGTGCCCCTTCTGGGGAGAGGAATGCTCCTACAGCGTTTAATTCTGACAAGTAAATGGGAAACCAGCACACACCCTGACTGTGTGGGTGTGGATGTGCTCCACGGCTGCATATTATGACTTTGACCTTGATCTTAGACATTTACTAGAGAGAAAACATGTTCTTTGAATGCAGAGCCTCTAAATTCTCTCATTTACTGGGAACAATAGAGCTACTCTTTATACCTGGTGCCAGGAACTATATTAAATAATTAGTGTATCTTATCTTGTTGAAGCTTATAGGGCAGGTGTTACTATCTTTTTTTATTGTTGAGGAAATGTTTAATGATAATAAATTATTTGCCCAAACTGGAGACGTTCAAACCAGTTCTGTGCATTTTCAAGGGTCCACATTTTTCTTTTACTCAGAAAACTGATTGTATAATTACCAACTGGTTTTCTATTAAAATTTCATAGACTTTTCATGATAAATATCTTAAAAAATAGGGCACAGGCTTTTAAAAGAAAAAATACTAAACCAGGTGCGATGGTGCATTCCTGTAATCCCCACACTTAGGAGGCTGGGGCAGGAGGATTGTCCTGAGTTCCAGGCCACCCTGGGCTACATAGTGAGTCCAAGGCCAGCCTGAACTACATAGCAAGACCCTGACTCAATAAATAAATAGATAAATAAATAAATAAATAAATAACATCTTAAAAAGGAGACAGCATCAAATTTAAATAGTTATAAATGCAAACTTTAAACGTACTATTGGCTTGAAAATGTAATTTTAAAAATTGTATCTCTTTTCAGTAAGTTTAAAAGGATAAAATTATCATTACAAAGAAAAGTCATTTTCTAACTTTGTATAAGATGCTATACAAAGAGAGAGCCACAGCCAACAAATACATGACAAAATGTTCAACATCACCAGCTATTCAAGAAATGCAAATCATAACAACACTGAGATTTCATCTCACTCCAGAAAGAATGGCTACCATCAAGAAATCAATCAATAACAAACGCTGGCGAGGCTATGGGAAAAACAGCTATGTCCATTGTTGGTGGGAGTGTAAACTGATAGAGCCACTATGGAAATAAATATAGGAATTCCTCCAAAAAAACTAAAAATAGAAGCTCCATTTGATTCAACAGTTCCCCTCCTAGGTATCGCCCCCAAAGAGTTAAAGACATCATGTCACACTGATGCATGTATACACATGTTTATAGCAGCACAACCCATAATAGCTAAATCTCAGAAACACCCTATACGTCCATCAACAGATAAATGGATAAAGAAAATGTGATATTTATCCGCAGTAGAATACTACTTTGTCACGAAGAAGGGTAAACGAGTCATTTATAGGAACACGGATACACCTTGAGACCATAATGTAAGTGAAGTAAATCAGACACACAAGCTTAAATACTGTAGTTTCTCTTATGCAAAAAACTCAATATATAAATAAAATACAAAATAAAAGATATTAGAAGAAAGAGAGAGGGGAAAAAAGTTATTTTAATCTAGTGTACCTATTGCATCCAAAAGTGTACCTCAATTTAGTACAATTGTTGTATGTGTTTTATATGATCTACAAACAAAGAGAAGGGTACAGCTATAGTCACAGATGTGCTAGGAATTTGCATTTAATCAGAGGCAGTGAAAATCTAAATTCCATGTCTGCGGACCACACTGGACACATGACACCCGCACAGATTACAGCCACCAGAAATACTTCCAAGTCCTGCCTTTGCAGCCTTCCAAGGATTGCCTGGATGCTGGACCACGGCTTGGCAGTAGTCAGCACAGTCAGCAAGGCCCACAGCTTGGCCACTGTGGCCTGACAGTTATTCCTCTTCCAATCAGCAGCCCCCTCTGCTGGCCAGTGCGGGGAGCAGCCGGCAATGCGCTCTCACCTTTCCTCCTCTCGCGTTTATCCTCAGATGTCTATTTCACATTCCACAATTCAGTTTGTTCTACCTCAGGAGATCTGTGGGTTTTCTTTTCTCTTCTTTTCTTTTCTTCTCTTTTCTTTTCTTTTCTTTTTTTTAAGAAAATCATGATTTTGTTTTTGTTTTTGTTTTACCTCAATCAATACATTCTCTTTCATTCCTATGTTAGTCTGCTAGCGTTTCTGTACAAAATTACCACAACATCGGCGGCCTGAGCAGAAATGCATTGTCTCCCGAGTCTGGAGTCTGAAGTCGGATCAAGATCTCGGTAGTTGGTTTCCTCTGAGTGTCCCGCTGTGTTCACCAAGTGTTCTTCCTGAGTCCATGTCTTTGTATCCAAATTTCCCCTTTTTATGAGGACAGTGTCTCTCCCAAATGACCTCATTTTGACACTAGGTACATAGGCAGGGATCTTATTTCTAAATAAGATCACATTATAAGATATGAAGGTTAGGATTACAAAATAGGAATTTGGGGGAAGCAATTCAATCCATAAAAATCCCTTTTTCCTTCCTTCTTCCCACTTGCTCAGATATTGCAAGGCAATCTTTTATTCTCATTCTCTTGTCTGTTCTCCCTAGACTAGCTTGTCAGCTGGTAAATTACCCCATGTATTATGGGAACATGTAAGAATGGGTACGTCTAGGAAAAAGAAGGCCATGTGCTTCGAACTTTAGCTGGATCGGTGTCAGGTATGAGCAATCCCTAAGATCATTTGAGACATCTGATTCTGTTCAGAAGATCCTTCCTAATCCTTCTCCACTTCAACTAGTTTGTTTTCTTCTCCTCAGGCACCATCATTTGGGATAAATATTTCCCACACAGCACTTTCCTGCTCCAATCTCTCACATTTAAATAGTATCACATTCTGCTATGCTTTCTTTCTTTCTTTCTTTCTTTTTTTTTTTCCTGCTCTGCTTTCATTGTCAGTGTGTAGTATTTTACCTGTCAAAAATAAACTGGAATCAAAGTGCTTATGAGCTAACAACAATCCCTCCTCCCTTCCTCACACTCCCCACTCCCCACAGGCATAACTACAACTATTTCTCTAAGTACTGAGTACAGCTATGTGCAGGGTATTGTGGTAGAGGTCAGAGACACAAACATGAGTGAGTCATGATGTCTGCTATAAATACACTTATAATCTGAAGAAGACAGACATAATTCATGCTCTGTCCTATAATGGTGGCATTTATAAAATGATACGCAGCATAGAAAATGGAGTGATTGATTAAGCATCAGGAGTCAGAAGTCAGAAGTTCCCATCCACCAAGTAATGTACCGCCCTCTTTGTGAAGGTGCAATTTCTTCGTAAGTTGACCTGTGCTACAGAAAACGGCTTTCTGGCACATTGGAGGTGAACCAAGAAATAGATGGGAAAAGTGAATGTGATGTCAGATGAAGGGTCTTTGAGTAGTTTTCCACCCACCCACTAGCCTCGATCCACTGCTGTGGTGTACTGGTCTGAATTTGTTAAACATCCTGGTATGTTGAAGTAAAGGATGCCATCCTTGACATAGGGGACATGCACTTTGCTCAGTAGAAATAAAAGAAATATTCCTGAACCAGCTTTTAGAAACTGCAATTCAAACTTCTTCATCAGCCTACAGGAGTCATTATAATCATCCAACCAATGAATTGTTGACACAGCATTTCATCTAGCCTACTGACACTATCATGAGCTGCACTGTGGCCATTCATCCATAGAAACTTTTAATTTTCTCTTGGACGTTAGTTTCACATCATTTCCACTTGCACCAATTCTTGAAGATTGTCAGGGGCTGAATTATTTCAGCATCTGCCTTACACTCAGTGAGCTAAAACTGGATGCACTCATAAGTAGTGTTGAGATTTATTCTTTTGACAGAATTATCTCAGAATCCCCATTGTCACTCAAACCATCTGGTCATCATATCAAAAGCCAGAAGGAACTTGTCAGTGTGGTTTTTGTCTGCAATGCCATGACTTGGTGAGGCTCTTGTACATGAGTCCTCTACAACTATTTCTCTCATTTGCTTACTATCAGTTAACAGGAGATGGTTTGCTATGGTTTGGATGTTGACTGCCACATAAAGACCTGTATCTTTCTTGGTCTGCAGGTTGGGGTTGTGGGTAGTTGTTGGGATCTTTAAAAAGGAGGTCCTTAAGTCACTGAGCATGCCCTTGAGGGGCGATTGTGGGACCCTAGCCTTTCCCAGTTTCTCTTCTTCTTCCTGGCCATGAAGTAAGAAATTTGTTCCACTATACACTCCCTGCCATTCTCCTGGGTACTTCCAGGAGAGGCCTGGTCAATGTGGCTTTTATCAAGCCTGTTGGTGTATACCTATAATCCCAGCACTTGGGAGTCTGACGCAGGAGGATCGCCATGAGTTCCAGGCCAGCCTGGGCTACATAGTGAGTTGAAGGCCAGCCTGAAGTACACAGGGAGACTCTGTCTAAGAAAGAGGTGGGGAAGGGGGAAGTCTCTACTTAATCATGGACTATAACCTCTAAAAATCATGAGCCAAAATAAACTTTTTCTCTGTAGACGTTAATTGTCTTAGGTATTTGTTATATATAAAGAAAACTGAGAAATACAGCTTTCATGTTGCTGGAAAAAAAATTCATGATCTATGTTACTCTGATCAAAAATCATGTCCTCTGCTCATGTTCCCAAAATTGTGGTTCAAACCAAGAAATTTCGGAATGCTAAAGCTGCTCATCTTACCCATCTGTCTTAGTTACTCTTTTGTTGTTGTTGCTGAGAAAAAATACCCAACACTGAAAGTTAGATGACAAAAATTTATTTGGCTCACAGTTTGTAGAGGTTTTAGTTCATAGCTGACTGGCTCCAAAGCAAGGTGTCACAGCAGAGGGGCATCACAGAGGAGAAACAGCTCACGGCAGGCCAAAGGCAGAAAGTAGCAAGGCAGTAAGCAGCAAGCAACAAGCAGTGACCCTCTTTCAGTTCCTTATATCTTATCCAGGCTACCCAATCTTGGAGCAGGTAACACTCACACTCAAGGTAGGGCATCCTTAATCCTAGCATCGTGCCATGCATCAGTGTCTCTGTATAGACTTTGTGACATACAGCTTTGCTTTTAGTGTTTACCATTTTATTTTTTCCTCGGTTCTTGCCTTCACCTCTCTCTCCATATGAGCCATGTTAAGGATTTCAATCCTTGTCTAAAAATATAGGAGATCAACTGAAGGATCTTTAAACTACAGTGAGTGAGACCTGATTTTATACATATTTTTAAAAACTCCCTATTGGAAAGAAGAGAATGGATTGAAGGAGAACTGTAACTGGTGTCTTATGGCTCTTTCCTGGCTACACCCCAGAAGTGACCTCATGTGCCCTTGAAGCTGATCCAACCAGACCACAGACTGTGTCCTTAAATGACATTTGACCCAAGTGCACCTAGTCAGCAGCTATGGCAGAGTCTGCCTAAACAGAGATGTGCTGGTTACTATTCTCATCCCACCTCCTGTCTCTTCCTATCTCTCTATCTCTATCTCTCTGTCTCTTTCTGCATCATTCCCTCCCTCCCTTCCGATTATGATTGAGTTAAAAGGATGAGATTCCTCTTTAATGGAGTCTTCAGTTGTTTTAATGCCCCAAGTGACACCAATCACAAGCCTTTCGTGGAAACTATTACTCTAACAAATTTGAATTAGGAGATTCACAAACAATTCTCAGCTATGACATTAGGGCCTGAGATAATTTGGGGCCAAGAGAGTGATTAGAAGATGTTTCTTGGTGGTTAGAATGACTGGAGAGACAGAGAGGCAGAGAAGGGTAATGGGGACTCCATTTCCAAATTTGCCAAGACCTGCTATATATTCTTCCATGTTCCTATAACTTGTAAGGATACAGGATCTTTACCGTAATCCTTCTTCACTCCGTGTATGTGTGCATGTGTGTGTGTACTGCACTGACTGAGTTTCTGGACCTTGCTCTTGGGACACTCATCAAGTTGGAAAAGTACACAGACTCAGAATCTTTCCTTATCTTTCCCTTCCTGGACTCTCTCTTCTCCCTTATTACCCCCACCTCAGCCTACACCTTTGTCAAGCTTTTCCTCCCTCCCCAAGTATGAGCTAACCCAAGTAGTGGTGTTACTGAATCGCAGATAAACCTTTGGTGTGGTGTTCATAAGCACGAACATTTCTACTGGAGAATCTTTACAGGATTCTGTAACACATAGAATAATGGGACTTGGGAATTGTAGCGACCAGAGTGGGCAGACCGGTGGGCAGTTTATGATGGTCATGTTGGGGCGCTGCCTTGCTCCACCTTTTTCAGTCACACTTTGTCACCAAAGATCAGACAAGCTCACTTAGCAAGCTCTGTTTCATCATTTACTCAGAACCCTGGAAGGTCAACCCCAAATCATTCTCATGAACAGAAGCTTCAGGACTGAACTTCTCAGAAAATAACCTGAAAATCACATTATATTACATGGTCTAAGAGTCAGCTCCTTGTCAGTGAAGCTAAAGTATTTTTATAAAAGAAGGCAAGTAAAAATTCTACTTAGAGTTAAGTCAAACTGAAGGAAATAAGAGGCATTATCTACAAGAAACCTTATTTCTAGTACAGTAATACTGTGTACAGAAAGAGAGAGTGAGAAAAAGAGAGAGAAAAAGAGAGAGAGAGAGATGGGTAGATGGAAATCCTGTCGCCAGAATGTAAACTGAGATTAACTTTGTATGCAGTGACCCATGTGGTTTTATTTTGATTTGTTTAGTTTTTGCTTATTTGTACTTTTCCTAATGTTTTATAACAACATTACATTTGCAAAGCTATTGCATTAATATTTTAAGAATATAAAACAATAAAAAATAATGTTTCCAAGAGAGAAAGGTAAAGAAGGGCGGGAGGAAGAGAGTTTGTAGGAGCCCTACCCCGCACTGGGTCCTGGTGCGTGCTGTGTGGCCCCACTCCGCGGAGAGCTGGGTTCCCACCCGCGCGTGAAAGGCGGGCTCAGTGTACCCCCAAGGAAGGAAAAGCAGAGAGAAGAATTTCTTCTAACAGAGGATTTACTCAATAGTAAAAACACTTTGTTCCCGTTTCAAGTTTAAATTATAGCCACAGCAATATTGCAAACGCGATGAAAGGATGGTTCAGGTCAACTTCAAAGTCGGGCTGTGACAGAGGCTGTCGGGACGAGGCCACCACCCTCCCCGCCTCCCACCCCGGACTAGCACAAGCCCGCTCACTTTGTTCTCCAGGGGATTTAACTGATGGAATCAAGATGAGGCAGCTTCCAACATGCTGCATTCTTCCTCTTGCCCCTTCCCTCCTTTGCTATTTCCTTCTGTCTGTTTACTCTTTAGCAACGTGTGTTCCCCCACCACGTCCCCACCCTCCGTCTCTCAAAAGCCTGGAGAGAATCGCGTCCCAAACCCAGAAGCTGCCTGGCTGTGCGTGCAAAAGCTGTGCTTCAGACTCGGTCCCAGCGACTGTCTGCGGGCGCCTCTCCCGGGTTCCAGTCCCAGGCTGGGAGCTGACCTAGTGCCAGCTTCCCACTTGAGTCACTGGATTTTCCAAGCAATCCTTTTCATTTCATTTTTTAGATTACTTCAAGGAGCCCTAAGGACGTTTATGTTTTTCTTTAGGAAAATACCTTTATTTTAATATCTCCAATGTGAATAGGTCTAAAGGTGATACCAAACAGGTCAGATTAAACTAGCATTACATTTATCAAACTGCCATTTAAATTCTGGGTCTCAGAGGTCTAATTTCAGAAGGGCATTTTCTTCTTTTATGATCACAGTAATTACCACAGCATCTTGTTTGTAAGGTATACAAAGCATTTTTGCATTTCCTTCTTGAACCCAGGGCCTCATGTATGCTTGGCAAGCATTCTACCACTGAGCTATATTCACAGTCTTGTTTTTTACGCCTTTTAGGTAAAACTCCCTACAAATCTGTTAAAGCAATAGGACAAGTGGTGTATTAACTCCAGTTTATAAAGAAGGGAAAGAGACTAAAAGAAGCTAGCGACTTTCACTAGAAGAAGTCAGGTTAGAAAAATTGAGGGCAGTAGTTTACTCCAAATCTGGAGTTCTTTGCTGTTCAGCTCTATTGCCAAAGAGAACAGACTTCCTCTCCTGACTTCTCCTCGCTACCCCCAGCACTATAGTTAGGTCAGTTCTTGGGGAGAAACTGTAGGCTCCCTAAACTAAACACACTTCCAATAATTTTTTATATTTAAGTCTAATGATTATCAAGCATTTTAAAACATGAATATTATTTTGGTCTATTGACCACTGATAATATTTGATCACTTACTCCATAATAAGTTTTTAAACACAGTCTTAGAGACCTAGTAAAACAAAAATATTTTCATTTACATAAGTATTTTTATCGAAGAAAATTATGATAGGGTGGTTAGTAAAAATTTTCAAGCATAACAAGATAGCAAGATAAAATTCTATGAGAGAAGTGAAATGGAAATTTAAGTCCAAGGAGTCCAAGGAACACTGCGAACTTTCTTATCCTGAGAGAAGAACTTTTCTGTGTATGGCAAATTCATTCCTAGCTGATGAGCTTGTGCTTTGCCAACCAATTAGTTGATTGTAGTGGTTATAAAATGACTACATTATTGATAGTTCAGTAGATATATCTAGAAGAATAACATAATAGTGCTATTTAAGTGCCAATACTTAGAATAAAAATTGCATCTTTTGTATCAATGGTTAAAAAAATTAGATGTCAAATTGTTTTAAAGTGAGTGGTACAAAGCTTTTCAAGACTCTTTTAAAGCAAATATTTGGAAGACCACTGCATTAAAACACTTGGTGCCCCATCTGAGGCCGGGAGCAACACTGAAAGGTGTTTTTGTGTTTTTTGTTTGTTTGTTTCTTTTTTAAATTAGTATGTGTTTATGGTATATAATAATTACAGTCATCTTGAGGAATGAGTACATATACGTATCACATCTTAATCATTTTTACTTCCTTTCTCTTTCTTCTCTCTCTCATTTCTTCCGACACCCAGATCTCCTTCCCATCTCCACAGTCTCCCTCCCTGTCTTTATCATCTGTCTTCTATTTTGCTGTTTGAGAGAAACTTTCAGTGGGATAACACAGGCCAATCACACACTGGTTGTGATACTTGCTTTTAGATTAGACTGGACCCGATGTTTTAAAAGCCTCAAATGACCCAAGAACTGTGGGATATAGAATTTAACAGAGTTCTTTTTACTTTTTTTTTTTTTTTTCCCTTGGAGACAAGATCTCACTATGTAGGCCAGGCCAGCCTCAGAGAATTCTTGGTGGTCTCCCTGCCTCAGCCTCCCAAGTGCTGAGATTATTGGGCCACCATGCCCACCTGACAGAGTACTTTTAAAAGCAAAAGTACTAGCCGGGCGTGGTGGTACACGCCTTTAATCCCAGCACTCGGGAGGCTGAGGTAGGCGGAGTGTTGTGAGTTCGAGGCTGGCTTGGGCTACAACACGAATGTAAGACCGGCCTGAGCTACATAGTGCGACCCTGCCTCAAAAAACCAGGGCCGGGAGTTTGGCTCAGTGCCTTAAGCACCTGCCCTGGCAGGTGCGAGGTTGTGAGTTCAATCCCCGGTGCCGCAAAAAAAAAAAAAAAAAGCAAAAGTACTTTGGTTAAAAAAAAAACAAACTTTCTTGTGCTTGTAATCAATCAGATCGACTGCTCAACAAACTGCTTATCCACCTTTCTACTACAACCACAGCCCTTTTTCCTTACTTACACCACATTGTGTTCATAAGGCAGACTGCTAGCCAGTTTGCATGCGCTCAGGAATGGAAACGAGTCAGTAAGTGCTTCTACTAATCTATAGAATCTTCCAGAAGGGATCCAAGTAGTGAGAGGCCCTAGGCTATCCTGTGTATATGTGTGATGGGGCGAGTGCTCCTGAAATAGCTCTCTTGATGTTAGCTGCAATTTAAAAATCATTCACTATTACTAGACAAGAGGAAGGAGATATAGGTAGGGAATAAGGAGATATATAGGAGGGTAATGGGGGTATGCATGTGATTAAAATGTTACATGTGCGCATGAAAGTACACATCAACACCCAGTATTTTGTAAAATTAATAGGCACAAAGAAAATATATTTTTAAAATTTTACAAAAATCACAAAAATTCATATATCCATAGATACATGTATCTATTGCTTTAATTAGGTAAGTTAGTATAAATTTAATTCCTTTTTAAATGTGAGCACTGAGAATATTTGTTCACATAAGTATGGGAGAATGGAAGGTATTTTGTTATTGCATAGTGCCTCAGCCCTTGAACTTCATTAGAATATTCTGTAAACAAAAATATTTTTAGTGGTCGGCCATCAAGATCACCTTTTTTTTTTTGCGGCACCGGGAATTGAACTCACAGCCTTGCGCCTGCCAGGGCAGGCGCTTAAGCCACTGAGCCAAACTCCCGGCCCTGGTTTTTTGAGGCAGGGTCGCACTATGTAGCTCAGGTCGGCCTTGCGCTCGCGTTGTAGCCCAAGCCGGCCTCGAACTCACAACGCTTCGCCTACCTCAGCCTCCCGAGTGCTGGGATTAAAGGCGTGCGCCACCACGCCCGGCTAAGATCACCTTTAATTCTATCAAAAGCCAGTATTTAGAAACCACTTGCAAAATATGTGTTATTTGGTCGCGAGAATCATCCACTTTCTCAGTACTCACTCCAGTATAAACTGCCAACCTGACCTTTCATGGGGCACCCAGGAGCTTGTCAGACCTGGAACAATGCAGTGCAGCAAGAGCACAGATGCGAGTTATCTTTCTTTTGTAGAATGGAATAGGGCCAATTACTGTATTAAAGACCAGGTCGGAAATGAGGGTCTTCAGGTTCACAGGTGCCTCGTGGGGCAAGACATTTTAAAAAATATAGATGACTTCCTCCTGGCTTCCAATTGTCCAACTGACAGTTTTTCAACTTTACCAATTGTGCAAAAGTGATATGAGTACAGTAGAAATCACGCTTTGGATTTTGAATTCTGAGGTTTTCTCAGGTTAGTGACAATTATGTAAGAACGTCTCTCAAAATTCTGGCCACAGTTCCCAAATCAGTCATGTGATCATTAGGGAAAATGACCGATACTCTTCGTGTCCTGTGTTTCCAGCAGTTTTGCATTCTAATATCAAAAAATTACATGAGATTCAATAACTTCTTATAAAATAAATTTTACATTAAACGATTTTCCCAACTTCAGGCTAAAGTAAGTATTCTGAGAA